>PPKM02000024.1:0-191322 GCA_003707685.2 Ogataea pilisensis
TAATAGTTTTTGAGAAATTGCACCTTTTCACCACCAAACGAGCCATTCACCTGTTCGTAATAATTGTTGTGCACCTGCTGAAACTTGTACAACTCTTTAAAAATAGAGACAGCCTCAGTCAGATAACTAGCATACTCAGCTCGGATGACATCTCGGTACGCAGCATGGTCGGCTTGTGTATTTAGCATACCAGCTCGAATGAAAGACAATTTCAATAAAAAACTAATGTCTCGGTCAATAGTGACTCCTGTCTTGTCGACATCGTCAAAAACTCTACGTCCACCAGGAGATTTACCTCGAACAAGAAACTTGGTGGTATTGACTCTACCAGCCAGATTCAAGGGAATGGCCTCAACGTTCCTGGACACCAAGTTGTACTCTTTCATTGTCATGTTTCTTTTCGCGTAAAATCTTCTTTGCTCTGGTAAATGTCAATGTGGATTCTTTCGGTGACTTTGTCAAACAGTTCTGCATTGTCCACGTAGTAAACATTGGATCTCTGTGTTGTCAGTCCCCTGTAATCTATTAATCCAGGGATTGTTCTTGTACGATTCCTGTAATCATACTTGTTTGGCCTGATGGTGTTATCTGCGTCGCTTTCATGTGAACACAACTTCTGGATTAGTGTTTTTAGGTCAACAAACCGAAAATAATCACGCACAAACGGATCAATGGCACGGACTGAAGCTCCTTTTGTCATTACAATGTAACGCAAACAGCACTCGAAAGAAGTCATGCTAATAGTCTAAGTTAGAATCATTGCTGAACAGTATAACGTTATCATTGTTAAGGCACGTACTCAGTTCTTATTTGTTTGATATATACACTGCGTATATGCTGATAACTATTAGAGAGAACAGTGATCTCAATCTAGAGACGTAAATATAAAGAGAGAAAGAAATACATATACCAATCAGAAATGCCATCTGAGATCAAATTCGCCCATTTATAAATTTCCAGCCAACTCAACACCCTTACACAGCCAATCGTCATAATTAATTATCAAGCACAACTTCGTTAGTTAACTGTACTGACATGGATTGATTAATTGCCTAGATAAAATAAACACCAGGCTCGTAGAATGAATAACTAATTCATCAAGTCAACAACTTAAACTGGAGCTGCGCAAAATCGATACTGAACTGTTACATCTAGATGAAGAGACCACCTAAACTGTCAAGATAAGTGCTCATAAAATGCAAGCCATCTGTTGAAGTCGTTGAATGTTTAGTATCCTTTGTGCGAGATGCATATTAAACGAAGATTAATAATAGCTCAGTCTTTATATATCGAGTATAATCGGTGATTATAAAAGCTATATAGAGCATATAAAATATATTCTTAGTGGAAAGGATAAGTAAGTTTGATATTCTTTTATAACTAATTTAGTCATAAAATCTTAGTTGTTATTTTATGGTCATCTAATGACTTCTTAAACCTTAAAGTCTAAGTTGCTATTTGGATAATATATTCCATATCTCAACACCATCACAATCAACAATCAACTGCTCTTCTTTGGAAGCAACGTTCACTGCCAACTTAAGGGCGCCTGTATTTCTCAGGAACAGTGCATTAACTGCGAGATTTCATCTGCAACTGAGTCATCCTGAAAATTAGCCACAATGACTAAGTTTTCCTGAATAGAGAGTCATACCGGCCAGTATCTTTACGCGGTCTGGCCCAAAAATTGGGATAGTTGAATGTTGCAGAATGCATTCTTCTTAATATAATGCTCTACTTTAAATCATCTAAGTATTATCAAGCAAGCACTCTTTATTAGTTAAGAGTATATATAAAATGATATTCACCAATTGCATGATCGGGATTGAATTATTTAGATCCAACTACTTTAATGCATTCCATTTATCACATAGTTCCTTATGTCTTCTAAATTATTAATCGGCCTATATTTTTTATAAAGTGAAGGGTACGAAAATTATTGCTTTTAATGATCAGCTTTACCCTCCATAAAAATGCTGCCATTATTACAATTTATGTTAAACAGTACAGACTATGTATATGCGACTAACAAAAACATACTTACATTGGAGTTTTTTTTTTTTTTGTAATTCTATAATGTTAGCCGGGAACAATTTGGCTAACCTCTATTCCAAGGACTTATTAATGAAAGCGAATTGTTTTCGATTCACTGTTGATACTAACGTAGTGAATTTCCATCTTTACGAATAATTCATTCACAACACATACTCCTATCGCAGTTAATAAACTTTACTCAAATTCAAGCCATACCAGCTATGAATGTTTAATTTATTGCGAGTTCCGAACAGGCTTATATTATCAAAGATTTTAAGGCTTTTAATGATACGCAGTACTATTAGACAAAAAGTATACATGGCACTTTGCTCAACCTTTAGCTTCAACTCAGAAAATCTTTAAACTCTACTAACATTTGTAACTTTTCAATAGTTGTACCTTAAACCTATCTTAAGTAAACAGTGATAGTTTTCATATTATTTGAACATCATTTTATACGTACTCCTGCTATTGTAACTGTTAGGTTTATTCACTTACCCACCTTACTTTGTAGTTTGGATAAGGCGCTTTAACACACACAGTTACAGTTCGTTCTACTTTAAACGGCCCTGAAACAACGGCGCTTTCAGGCGGCAAAATCAGAAAATTTAATATCCCCCAAAAAGAGGAAAACCCATGGATGGAAAATGGCAGAATTTTAAACGTTTTTCTCATTCTGCCATATTTTGTTTACGGCTAACAAAATGTATCTTTTTTACCTCCGTGCACCACTAAGTTTTTGGTTCTCTTCCAGAAACACACACGTCTGTCTCTCTGCTGTATGACGGACTTGGGATTTAACCAGGACAGTTGAAATGATGAAACAAATTACCATCTCTATCAATACTTATGCATCTTTCTACATAGTGCCTAATATATATTGATAGACTGTTTCCAATCATGAATAACATAAGACAGTTTCAATACCCTGCACAAGCACAGTTCACTTCAGTGCAACCTTCAGTCCAGTCACAACAACAACAACAACAACAACTATCTCAACCTTTCCTTGACGAGCTTAAAGTCTTACCAGTTGATCCTGTCTCAACTAAAGATCAAGAGTCCAAGTTTATTGAAAACAACAGATACTTGAAAAATGAACATATTTACAATTATTTAAACGTACCAGGTGCCAACCATAAAGGTACATCTGACGTAGAAAGAATTCAACTTGCATTTGAGTCTAATCTTGATGATGAGGTGAACTACTATTTGAATCATTTAGTTATGATTTCAATGCAGAATCCACAGTGGTTAAACTTGAAAAGTGAACATTCTTTCTTGATTGAACCTTTATCGAATTTATTAAACTGTTCAGTTTTCAACCCTTCAGCAGAAAATTCAGATATGAACAAAACTTTAGATGTTGCTTTAATATTAAGAAACATGGCTCAAGATATTGATAGTTCTCAAGTAATTTCGATGAATTTTAAAATAAAAGATACTTTGTGGAAAATATTAACAAACAAAATTATATTGAATGATGACTTCACAAATGATTCATTTGAACAAAGTAAAGAATTACTACGATATGCAATGGATATAGTGGAAGCAATTTCGTCTTATTTAGCACCTGCATTAATTGATGATCAATTATTCTTAGCATTAATTGATTTATTGAAAATCATTCAAGATAGATCTGCCATAATTACCATCCTAAGATCCTTGAGTAGATTAATGTACAATTCTCAGAAAACAGGCGATGCACCTGACCATATCGACAATGAAATTTTAGATAAAGTCGTCTCCTATTTAGTCTTATCGATAAGTACTGAAAATGATAACGATGAACTAATAATTACATCTTTAGACTTCTTATATCAGTATTTGCTACCAAATAGAATAGATAGTTTATTATCAAGCTATACAAGAGCTTCGATCTTGCGCAAGTTTTTACCAAAATTGTTAATTTACAAATTGAATTATAAAACAGAATTTACTCAAAAAAACTTACCAATTTTGAAACTTCTGAAAAGAGTGAAAGACAAAATACCCTCTCAACCGCCTGTTCTATCAGATGCTTTAATAGGTGCCTTAAATACATTACCTGAACCACATAGAGCCACGGCGTGGATGAGGTGTTCATATAAGGCCAGCGAAGATGGAGACGTTACACAAATCTCTTTATGGAGAGCTTATGAATCTCAGTTCCAAAGATTTTCAGGATCAACTAATTACATCAGATTGTTACCCGCTGTTGACTTCATTAAGAATGTCCAACATGCGTTTCCTAATTCAAGTGCTATGGTAATTAATTTACCTGATGGGACAAGAAAATTTATTATTAGAGGTATAGAGCCAAGGCTTAAGTATGTTGGTATCGATCAAGGGAAATTAGAAGCTTTAACTGATCAGCCTACGTCAACTTCAGAACTGATTAATCCTGATTTGAAGGAAGCCGTGCAGGAGCCTTATCAATTATTCCAATATAATTTCAACGATTATTTATCATTAAACGAGGTTAACACTTCCACCGGTTTGTTGATTAATCAGTTGGTTGGTTATGAAAAGGGTATTGAGTTGTTTGAAGGTTTGAAAGAGGAGTTTATTGATTGCCTATTAAAAGTTCCAAATTTGTTACCATATATTTATGAAACTTTGTGTGATTTGGAGTATTGATTAGTTTTATCTTTTTTTTCAATATTCGAGTCTCTTTGTTTTTGTTGTAGAATATGTATTTGTATGTACAGATAGCTGATTAATTCTTTAAGCTTATTTTGTTGTTTCCCTTAAAAAATTAAAACTCTCCATGAAAAAACAAGTAAGATAGATAATTATACAGTGCTTAAAAGAATATAAAGCAATCATGCAATGGCTTTTTCATCATTTACTTGGCGCTGGTGTTGCAGCCGTTGCCGCCGTTGCTGCTGTTGTTTGTTGTAACTTCTGCTGCTCCATTAACTTTGATCTTAGAATATTATCTACTCTTTCTAGTACAGTTAACTTTTCATTTATAATGCTGGACAACTTTCCGCCGTCTTCGTCCAATTTCGTCAATCTAGCGGTAAAGAACTCTAATGCTTCATTAATAGTTTTCTCAACAAAGTAACCAGTTCCAACGTCAATCAAAAAGTTATTATTGTTTTTAACTTTACCTGGCACGTATAACGACCCAGTCAATGGTACTAGGATTTCTTCATCATTGTTCGAATTTATCTGTTCGACGTTCTGATAACAGTCTTTGTATCTCAACTGAGCAGTTTTCAAAGCTTGAAAAGATGACTGAAGGTGTTCCAGTTCTTGGTTCAGTTGATTCTTAAACTCAAAAATTTGTTCAGGTTGTAATTGCGTTAAATCGACTATATTGGTTGACAATTGGATATTTAATTGGTTAGCATATGATGATTAAATTGGTTCTCAAAAGTTGCTAAAACTAAACACGTACCTTTATTAGACATGATGTGTATTGATTGATCTTTATTCTGTAGATACATAATCTTCCAAAACGAAGAACCACACAGGAGAGACTGTTATCTTCATTGATCAACCATTAAACTTTGATACCACCAAATGCCAACCTCAAAACAGAAAAATTGAGGGCGCAGAAAAATCACTGATTATGTAATTTTGGCTCTCGCTTGTTTTGTTTTGTTTGTCAAATATTTGGTTGGTTCTCCTATTAACGATGAATTGCTCATGTTCCTGTTTCTGTCCAAGCAAGAGTAGATATATATTTGTATATATGTATTGTGCTGAATAAAATGAGTCATGACAATATAGATAACAGAAAGGAAAATCTGGATTCGAGTTCGTTCTCTAGTATTCTAGCCAATGTTGCTAAACTCCGACAGCAAGAAAGTGGCACTTCCAATGTTCCCAAAGCAACTACTATTCCTTCCAAGAGACAAGTTGATCGTGAACCTACGATATCAACTGGTCCTTCAAGTAGACGATCCCCTAATGAGGGGATCGTAGCAGCTAGAGGAACTGCAAATCATTTTAAAGCGAACAAATCAGAAGAGATCATAATCAGAGGTGCCGATAAGAATGATCGAATACAGGATGCAACAAGGTACAATAATTTAAGAAAGCAAACTTTTAGATCTATTCAAGTGAATAAAGCACAATTAGGTAACCCTTTATTAACCTCTTTGAAACAAGTCTCGTATGAGATAAATCCGAAAATCAAAGATGTCGATTATTTGATCAATTCTCATTGTATTGTTTTATTCTTATCTATAAAATATCATAAATTGCATCCTGAATATATCTATAACAAGATAAAGAAAGTCACATATAATCCACATACAAAACAAATTAGTCGTGTATTGATGGTGTTAGTGGATGTGGATAACTCACAAAATTCAGTGAGAGAGTTAAACAAATTGTGTTTGTTGAATGAATTGAATCTAATATTAGCTTGGTCATTCCAACAATGCAGTGATTATTTAACTTTTTTAAAACAATGCGAATTGAATATAGGGAAGTCATTGATTAAAGGGACTAACAATAATGATGATATCAATAATGATGCTAACTATTATCAAAGAGTAGTAGAGGCATTGACCACTGTTAAAGCTATCAATAAGACTGATTCGGTAAAGTTGATCTCCAAATTTGGTAATGTTCGAAATCTCTGTCAGGAGGCAAACGAAGACAACTTACAAGAAGTGCAAGGAATGGGACAAACGAAGATAGAACAGCTTCTAAAAGTTATCAACGATCCATTTATATATAAATAGAAATACCAATTACCAAGTTATGATACATATACATATACATACATTTATCTATAATAAACAAGAAGATACTGAGAATTTATATATCAAAAAAACTTTTCACATTCATCCTTTTCGTTTTAGGTTTCTTCAACAGTTTCTTTTGTTCGGCTGCTGTTTCTTCCTGTGGGGACTGGACTTTAACCAGTGATTGAATTCTTCTGTCCGGGCTACCCTTGGTAAATCGCTCTTGCCAAAGACTATCTATACTATGATTGAATTCATCTTCTTCTAAATTTCCCAAAGTAAATGGCACTATTTTATAATCTAAAATAATCAAATCATTCAGATTGCCATCAATGATCTGTCTTTCTATCAGATACTTAAATTTCAGTGAGTCTGATAATTGGTAAATTTTATGAATTTTCATTGCTGCCCAGTACTTCGAAACAGATAATTTTTCAATATCAGTGGTACACTCAATGTATTGTAAACGACCTTTTTTTAAACTAAGCAGAGGTGAAAGATCAGTGATTTGGTTATTATCATTTAGTATCAATGCTTTCAAATTCAATAACTTCCCGCTTTCGATGCTGATTGACCAACTTTTTAGTAAGGAGTCAGAAATCGAACAGTTGGTCACGTTGAGGAATTGCAAATCAGTCAGTGAAATCAGGTGGAGAGAAATATTAGATATGTTGACGTTTTGCAAATTTAGCATGATCAAATTGTTGAATCTGTTATGGAGCGAGTTTAAATCTAATACCAGCGAAGTAATAGATAAGTTGGAGTATAGAGTTTCAAATCTATGTTTCTTAGAAATAGAATTCAGTTGGATATACGTGGACCTGTAATAATTTCCCATGTTAGAAGATATATGTAACTTGGGCATATAATGACATTGAAAAGTTGATTCGGAATGAAATTTACTTGCAAACAATTGAAATAATATAGGTGAATCTTGTTCAAACAACAAAGAATACAGCCAAATCCTGTTCCATATTGTCCAGTTATTCGAAGTTGAACTCAAATGTTCATGAGTCACAGAAGTTGATAATTTAGATATCTTCATTGAACATAGATCTTTCAAAGACTTGACATTTGTGAAAACCTTGTTGTAGTTGTGATCTGGAGATATATGTTGAAGGAAAGGTTTCACTCTGAGATAATAATAAATGAAAGAGTAGTCTGTATCACTAAACGTGTAATCAGATGCACCTATTTGATGCAAATGATGTGGATTCTTGGAGACGAGAGTCTGATTTGGTTCTTTCTCCGAGTCGAGTCTAAGAGATGGTGGCCGTCTCTTTTTCCATCTTTTTGGTCTATAAAGAGTCTTTCTGTCATTTAACCGTCTTGTTGGTTTGCTGTCCGACCGACCCATATTGCAGCCATTTCGATAATATACAGACTATAACAGACAATAACCGCCCTCCCCCTAAAACAACGTGTAAGACCCGTCCTAAACAAGCACATAAACACGTAAATAAAAGCATTCATAAATGCACACCAACTCACTCAACGCACGACACCAAATCTGAATTTTTCAGATCCACTTACAAATCGGGTAATGCGGATTTTCGCAACTCATCATTTTGACTGCAAAAAAAAAAGACAAAAAAAGATTGAAATGGAAATGGTACCTTATGGTGTGATTAATTAAACCGTCATAGCCTTCTATTTGTTAGTAGAGCTGTCTGTTTGTCTTTCTTGTGTCAGTGCTCGCTCAAAAACTTCAATTATCAAACTAATAAGACATGACTGCTGTTGCCTCGTCTACGTCGCTTCCTCAGGCTTTACAAAGCATAGTTGTCCCAAATCTTATACATAGAACATGGGCAAAGACATTCAAGTGTAAGCCACAATATTATTTCCAACCTTCTAATATTGATGAAATCAAGAACATCGTCAACTCTGCCAGAAGAGCAAGAAGATCTATCATGACTGTTGGATCTGGTCATTCTCCGTCTGATATCACTATGACTCAGGATTGGATAGTCAATTTAGATAAATTTAACAATATTGTCAAAGAAAAACCTTCCACAGATGGTAAGTACACTGATGTTACTGTCGAAGCGGGTGTTAGAATCTACCAGTTAAATGAGATCTTAGCCACTAAAGGTTTAGCGATTCAAAATTTAGGCTCTATTAGTGAACAATCAATTGCAGGAATCATTTCTACTGGTACTCATGGTTCTTCCCAATTTCACGGTTTGGTCTCACAACAGATTGTTGATATCACTATTGTAGATGGTATGGGTCAACTAGTTACGTGCTCTCCAACTGAAAACCAAAACTTATTTAGAGCTGCTATGTTGTCGTTAGGTAAAGTTGGATTAATTGTTTATGTCACAATCAGAACTGTTCCAAGATATCAAATTAAATCCAGACAAGAAGTTATCACTTTTGAAACCCTGTTAGACGAATTTGAAACAATTTGGACTAGCGATGAATTTATTAGAATTTGGTGGTTCCCATATACGAGAAGATGTATTTTATGGAGAGCTTCTAAATCTTTAGAACCTATTTCTCATCCAAGACCTTCGTGGTATGGCACGAAGATTGGAAGACTCTTCTATGAATCTTTGTTATGGGTTTCAGTTCATCTTTTACCTAGATTAACACCATTTGTTGAAAAATTCGTCTTTTCAAGACAATATGGAATAACTGAGACTTATGGTAGTGGTGATATTGCAGTGCAGGAATCTGTGGATGGATTGAATATGGATTGTTTGTTCTCTCAGTTCGTTGACGAATGGGCTGCCCCATTAACAAATGGTCCTGAAATTTTAAGATCTTTAGATAAGTCTATCTTGGAAGCTTCAAAGACCGGTGAATTCTACGTGCATGCTCCAATTGAAGTTAGATGCTCTAATACTACATGTTCAAATTCTTTCGAACCTCAGGATTTGACTGATAGGCAAACAACGTCTCCAGGACCTGTTTTCGGTAACAACTTGAGACCATTGCTAGACAACACACCTAAATTAAATTGGTGTCCACAAGATAAAATCACCAACAGCCAACTGACCGTTTACATTAACGCTACTATGTATAGACCATTCTTCACTACTGTTCCTATTGAGAAATGGTTCACTACTTTTGAACAAACTTTAGAAGCTGCTGGAGGTAAACCACACTGGGCTAAGAATTTCATTGGTTCGGATCATTATGAAGATTCCAGAAAAGATGGCGATATGATCGGTTTCAGTAAGAAGATGGAAGAATGGTTTGGTGGAGATCTGTACACATTTAGAAAAGTGAGGAAAGAAATGGATCCAGAAGGTGTTTTCCTAAGTGGTATTGAATGGCTGAAGAGAAACGGTATTATTGAAATTGAGGAAATCGAAAGAATTGAAAAATTGAGAAGTGACAAGATTGAAGAAGTTATCACTGCTGTTGATGAATAGGTTTTTATTTTTTATTTTTTCTTTGTCATTTGTTCTATTTCTTTCCTGTAGTATTATAACTATAAACCTAGAATCTGCTTTTATTGTTTCCTTTTACTTTCTTGATTCTGTGATATTTTTTCGTTTCTAGCTCTTGACATTAGTTGAAGTGTATATAATACTAACAACTAGATACTCAATATGTTTATTTTATACATTACCCTACGGTAAACAGAAACATAATCATAGATAAGTAATTTGGTTAAGTAAAGTAAACTACTAAAAAATCTGATATACAATTGATTAAATTGAACTACATATATATGGAGTAAATGTCTAATTTCTCTATAGCTTTTCTAAGTACTCACCCATTCTCGTTTAAAGATGTGCAATCTTAGTTCCTTTTTTGTCCTTTCTCTGAATACTTTAGGGTGGCAGTATCTTTTTTGTTGATATCTAGATGTTTTGTTTCTCAGAAACAAAATACCTGATCATCTTGTTTAGACTGTAAAACACCTTTATCCCAACCTAGCTCTTCCGTGAATTGTAACATTTGTTTCTTCATTGGCAATGGACCACAAATGAAAATTTTCTTTTCTGCACTTGGTTTTGGTAATAATTCTTGTAAAATGTCCTTGGTGATCAAGCCTTTATATCCTGTCCAATTTTCGGGATATTGTGGTTTACGCAGAACATAATGAACGGAAAAATTTGGATACTTGGAAGAAAATTCATCTAATTCTTCTTTCAACAAGATATCATTTTCAGTATCATTTGCGAAAATCAGAGTAACTTTGGTTAGATCAGTAGAGGTTGTAATAATGGAACCAATAACTTGTAACATTGGAGTAATACCAGACCCACCAGCAATCATAATAATTTCACTTGCCATGTTTTCAGTATAAGAGATTCTACCAACTGGACCTTTAAATTTCACCTGTTGGCCAGGTTGTAAAGATGCAAAATATTTAGACACTCTACCATCTTTGTATGATTTAACTAATAAGTCAAAAAAACCTTGATCATATTGATTAGAAATTGGTGTGTAGTATCTGATTTCATCAACTTCACCGATGGTGACCTGACAAGCTAAATGCTGACCCACTGGAATATCTAAAGTATCATTGTCTCTGTATAATTTGAATCTATAGATAGCAGAATTTTTAGAGACAATAGTTTTGTCGATCAACTCATATTTCTGGAAAACTTCTTTGCTTAGTCCCTTCTTTCCTGTAAACTTTGCAATTCCTAACTGAACCGTGAAGAATATCGCTAGGATGCCTACGGTATGTGGTAAGAAATCATAGTTCATAATCGAAATACCACCTAAGATCAGTGCAACAGGAATGTAAACACCATGCAAATGTGTCTTTGCTAAATGAGACTTATCTTCAACCATGTTGGACAACCTTTGATAGCAATATTCAGACTGTTTGTTGAAGATATATTATACACATATATATATGCTTTTAGTTGGTTATACTGAAAACTCCTATTTAAATGATTCTTCTCTCTTTTTGCTTGGTCTGTTTGCAATTTTCAACAAAAAGAAACTGGAAATAATTATGTAATAGATTACGTCTTTACTTGATTATATAAGATAACTAATTTAGCGCGTTCATCTCCGTTTGGCTGAAACCGAACATACATAATAAACTAGGATCTTTTACCTATTATTATAGATTGAATCTCATGTAAATCAAAGAGGGAATGATATAGGTATATTAAAAGGTATAGAAAACGATAGTATATTGGAAAATAAACTCAAATAAAAACAAATTCACCTACTATGATTTGAAGCGTATACTTGTGTATTCGTCTCAACCATATTTTTTGTTTTCATTTGATCAAGCTCCATTTGCCTTTGGAGCTTCGGCTTCAGCTTTCTGTCTCATTACAGCAGCCCAACTATATTTAGAATTTAATCTTATTTTTGCGCCATAACGGGAGAAGACCCAAGGCACAGGAGCCAAAGCCAAACTGATGAATGCAAAAACCGACAAACCCCAATCAATACCAAGGTTAGTTAACATCTGGATTGTGAATAATGGGAAGACAGAAGAAATGATATATCTCAAAAGATTATTAGCAGCCAATGCAGAAGCAACAGATAATGGAGGGTAAGCCATGGCAAAATATGTCAACACTGAGAAGAAAATTAAAAGTAAACCGAATCCGAATGGAACACCAGCAGCAACCGCAGCCATGTAGTGCACATTTTCAGATCTACCAGTCCATGCCAACCAGAATAAAGATGGAGGCATGGCGACAGCACCTAACTTACAATATATCAATCTTGATTCTGGGGTAGCTGGCACTTTGTTTCCATGTTTATCCTTTTGGCCAATGTATCCATCATCATGTCTTTTGAAGAAGATACGTCTATCAATGTACATATAAGTAGCAGCGCCAATTAATAGACCAACACCAACACCTAAGAATGGAAGACCAGAGTTGCCTAAATTCATATGGTGAACACCTCTGAAAATAACAGGAAAGCCTTCAAAAAAACCGAACAAGACTGCAAAGATGAATGCTGTATAAATTGAAAGCACCAAGACAATTGGTTCTACAAACAGCATTTCAACTGGTTTCAATAAGGTAATAAACACAATGGAAAGTAAAAAACGACCTAGTGGCATACCCTTTTTCATAGTAAGAGATCTTTGCTTGATTCTTCTTCTCATTATGATTGGTTTATAAGTTTCAGACATAATGAACAAAGGAATGAAGACGGCAGCAGCAAAGAATAAATTGACCCACATTGCCCATTTCAAACCACCCACAGTATTTGGATTGCTGGAGATTTTATTTTCACAAACATATCCACCAATTATTGGACCGATAACTGGACCAGCTAAAGGTGCCAAACAAAAAGCAGTCATAGCCAAACCCATTTCATGGGGTCTCCAGATATCATTAATGGAACCACCACCAATGGCTAAAGCTGCCGAAGATGTTAATCCTGCAAAAAATCTTAAAACCAACACCTGGCCAATATTTTTTGATAAACCTACACCCATGATAAATAACATAGAGATAGGTAAAGTGGAACAATAAATAATCTTTCTTCCAAACAATTCGGATAGTGGAGCTGCAATGGCAGGACCAAATGCCAATCCAACTAAGTACAAAGATAAACCGGCTAAACCTAATGTTTTAGAAATGCCCCATTTAACCTCCATTTCAGGCACTGCACAGACATAGATCGAGGAACCCAACGTAATAACCAAACATAAGAAAGCAACAGTCATTGTAGTGGACCATCTCTTCCATTGCGGCCAATTGAACGGAGAATCAGGATCATCTGGACCGTCCCAGTCCATTGCTCTCGGGTCATATTCTTCAACAGATTGTTCAGATTCTAGTTTACCATCTGAGGATGAGGGTATTTCTTCTGATTGTACCTGGTCACCATGGTGAAACAGTTTTTTAGAAATATGCGACAGGTTGGAATTGATCCTTTGTAATTCTTCTTGTAATTCTTCTTCGTACAATTCTTGATTTGTTCTGTTCCTGTATAAGGATTCTTGGAATGTTATGATGTCATCTTGATCTTGATTAGATCCTCGCTGTTCATCTACCGGACTGGACCCTGAATTTTCAATTGTTTTGTTGACTTCTTGATCATCAACTGAGATGTTTTCATTGTTTGTCTGTGCAGATACGAAAGATTCTGTATTGGGTATATCACTTAGAGACTCCACTGCAGAATCATAGTTGTCAGTGACGGAACTGTCTGACACTGAATGACGGACGGACATAATAATTTATAGGAGCTTTTCTGAATAGTCTTTTTTTAATCTAATTCTAGAACACTGAATTACAAGAGAGATACTATTATTATATCTTAGGTTTCAACAAAAAGCTAAAATAAACTAAAACTAAATATTGAATCATTGATTGTCTGAAAAGAAAACAGCAAATGCCTCGGTATCTATAGGTGATATTTTCTGAGTAGGGACTGAAAAGAAAAACATTGTGAAAAACAAAACATAAATGTGGCTGAGTAATCTTTGCAAGGTTCGTTTGTTTTCTGTTGGACTAAACTGGGCAGTGAGTGCCCTTTTGGCTGGTTTTTTTTTCACATAGATGTCTGATGGGTGTCTATCAACTAGAGAAGCAAGACAGTCATTCCCTCAGATAATTGCCTGGAGTGCCAAATTTACCTAAGGAAGGGTTAGACACTTGTGCGGGTGGAATGGATGGAATGGACTAAGCACACAGCAGCCACTATTCTGTTCTACTGTTTCTAGTTTTTTTTTTCCAAACACAAGCCACACTTAGTAATTGTCCCGTCCCGAGATGATGCCGAATTACATCATACGGCTGTGCTTTTGACCGAAGCGCACGGCGGGAGAATTAGGTAAGCAAACCCCGCCAGCTTCTTACGTAATTCCCGTATTAAGTTTTGCTTTTCTTTTTTTAGGCGGCATAAGAGTGAATTTTAAATTTACTTCCTATGTATCTATATGTATGCTAGAACAAATAAAGAAGCATTCATTCTTCCTCGCTTTAGAAAATGGCAATACCATTTGGCGGAGAGGAAACACCACCGTATGCGTTGAAAGGTGCTGATGTAAAGAAGAAAGTGTATCTGTTTAACTTGGTACAGAGCTGACTCAATCCGTCTAAATCAAATATCTCTCCTATGGGGACCCCCCAGCCTGCTAACAAATGGTAATGTAAACTGAACTGTGGGCTACGACACGGGTACACTTCGAATCCAATAGAATCGGAAGCAACGGCACTGAATTTGTTGTTCCACAAGAATCGCAGCATGTCATCAGTGGCTTCTAATCCCGCATGTTCCCATGGTCCTTCTTTAGAGTATTTCAATTTTGCATCTTTTGACATTTCATCCCATTCTTCAATCAGCCCTGTTCTAATGAATAAAATATCATATTCTTTCAATTCAATCCCATAGTCTTCAATCAATTGTTGTAACTCTTCTAATTTAATCTCATATGTTGAGAAGCATTTATACTGTTTATCAGGATATTTTTCATAAAACCATTTCTTATAATCTAAGAGGACACCTCTACCAGAGATACCTTTTTCGGCCCAATGGTGAATCCCGATTCTACCATTGGATCTATCTTCAATTTCGCTCAATCCAGTACCACCATACCAAACATATTTATCTTTTTCTTCCGTCAATTGATCAAAATCGTGTTTATCAATAAGAGTGTTGTCATTGTTTATTCTAATAGGTTGCGAATGATGCCTGAAACCATCCCATTGTGATGATGATTGTGGGTTAATAATATATTCATCATCAAATGCTTCACAACTATCTCCAATTCTTTTGATTTTAAACCCACCTTGTACTCTATTAAATGGAGGATGTTCTAGTTTATCCAATCTCCAATTAACACTAATCCTTTCACCTGTTTGAATCTCTTTCGAAGCATTTAAAACAACTTCTGGAGTTAATTGGCTCAACTTACCGAGACCTTCTTCTTTCGAATTAGGCGGATGTGGCCAGAATCTAGCCTTGTTGGTTAATTCGTCGTATGAAGGATAATCAATTTTCATGGCGTAATTGATTGTGCTGAGGTTATGTTATCTCTGGTGTAGAATTTGAAAAAGATAGAGCCTTATATCTGGTTGGCATACAACTAAATACGAGTGAATTCCAGTTTCAGAATACTCTTATAGCTACAAAAAAATAAAAGCGCCGAACATTGTGGAGTTTTCAAAGACAAGAATAAGACCAATATATAATATAATATAATATATTTAATATATAAACAAATCTGTGTTCCGATAAGATCAAAACTACTGGGCGCTTGGGGAAAGTGCGCCATTTGCGTGTGCGGGTAGGAATCGTTTCCCTTTTGGGACATGGGACAAGTCATAAGGCAGAGTCTCCCCGATTTTATAAGGCAGAAAGACTCTTGTTCTTTTGGGGTCAGAAAGAGGCGCCAACAGGTGTAGATGTAGCGGACAATAGATACATCCACACGATTAACAGTGAATTTATATGTGTTTATGTATGTATATCTATAGATATATTGGATCTCTCAAGATACTAGGGAATTGGCTTCTGAAAGGTGCTGCAAGGAGGGATGGTGACTTTATAACACTGCACAGTGTCCCATCCTACTTCCTATATCTCCTTCTACAACTCTTCATATCTAAACTGTATATCTATATATATTATATATATATATATCCGTTATCGTTATCAGTTAGATAGCAAACCACCCACACAACACAACGCACAATTCTCTACAGTGCACAACAAAAGTTACCCTACTATAGCCTACCACACCTTTACACCACATCATTCAGATCAACGAAAACCACATCTTCAAAAATGAAAACAACAATAACTGAGAAAGCCAAAACTAAAGCATAGTGAGCAAGATTCAAAGCAATTACCTGCTTTGTCTACTCTACTCTATCTAGAATAAATAAGTATACTTTTCATTGTCGTGTTTCTTTACATTAGATTCATACACCTTTCTTTTTTTTTTTTGATTTCTGGTCGCCATTAATTGTACACGCACACAGAAACAGAGACACGTTGCACTCATTTTCGCACTATATATATATTATTTAACAACACACAGTGTACAGAATGGTCTCTGACGAAGAAATACTAGCCACTTTACCAAAAGTTGTTGCTCCGCCATCGTTACAACAAACTGGATACTTGGGCTTTTTGACAAGTTCTGAAGAACAAGCTTTGGAACAATTGACTTTGTTTTTAGAAGCTGAAGGTTATACTAAAAGATTGGATCCAGCAACTTTATTAAGATTTTTAAGAGCTAGAAAATTTGATGTCATGAAAGCTAAAGAAATGTTTATTAATTGTGAGAAATGGAGAAATGATTTTGGAGTCGATACGATTCTGGAAGATTTCCATTATACCGAAAAACCAAAAGTTGCTAAATTCTATCCTCAATACTACCATAAAATAGATAAAGATGGAAGACCAGTTTATATTGAAGAATTAGGTTCTGTTAATATCCCCGAAATGTATAAAATTACCAATCAAGAAAGAATGTTGAAAAATCTAGTCTGGGAATACGAAGCATTTGTTAGATATAGATTGCCTGCATGTTCTAGAAAAGCTGGTGTTCTTATTGAAACCTCTTGTACCATTTTAGATTTAAAAGGAATCTCGATTTCTGCTGCATCTCAAGTTTTGTCATACGTTAAAGAAGCATCTAATATTGGCCAAAATTATTATCCTGAAAGAATGGGTAAATTCTATTTAATTAATGCTCCATTTGGTTTCTCAACTGCTTTCAAATTATTTAAACCATTTTTAGATCCAGTTACAGTTTCCAAGATTTTCATCTTGGGTACTTCTTATGCTAAAGATTTATTAAAACAAATTCCTACTGAGAACTTACCAACGAAATTCGGTGGTTTAAGTGAAGTCAGTGAAGAAGAAGGTGGAGAAATATTCTTATCAGATGTTGGTCCATGGAGAGATTCAGAATACATTGGTCCTGAAGGTGAGTCCCCAAGAGCTTTCACTTTGCCAGAATGATGAATATACTAGAGGATGAAAGAAAGTTATACACAGAAAAAGAATTTTATTCTTGCACAGATAGATGTGCCAGTTTAATTAATGCTACATATAATCATTATTCATGTATTTGATTTCTGTGTTTTTTTTTTCTTTTTTTCTTTCTTTTCTTTATATTTTTACCTACTTATTTGTATTTTGTGTTTTTGTTCTTATTCTGCTTTCTTCTACATTTCTCCAAATTCCCCGTCTATCTTTCGGCCCACTATACATATGCATATATCTATCTATCTGTTATTGTCCATTTCGCTATGACGATGTAATAAGTAACTGACAGAGCAGTATAGTGACAAGCTATTCTGTATCCAGATTTAACCATGACTGTGTATCAGCATGATCCAATGAAGACTTTTATCAGAAGGGATGGCGTACAAAGACAAATCCATTCATAGGAGAATGAACATAATAAGTATTAGGAGTTTCATAGAGAATAATTCATAGTCATATTATAGTCGAGTCGAGTCGAGTCGAGTCGATTCAGCGTTTAAACTGAAATTTAATGCATGTTTATGTAATTGCTTATGTAAAACAACGGTACTGCTTCCTTTTTCTCTTTCCCGCACAGCCCTGGTTTTTTAGTGCGTCCCTTTTGGGAAAATTCGACTTATGTGTGTCCCGCCGTTGTGGTAATGTTCGATTTGTGTGTTTTCCTTTTGTGGTAATGGTCCGTTGGTGAGAAGATATAACTCAAGATATAACAAGATGGTACAAGTCTGGTTGGAAACCTTCGCCGATTTGATCCTTGTAATGTGTGTTAGCTTCCAATGGTAAATACCCTGTTTATAGAAAAAATCAATATCTTTCCACTTTCCATTTAGAAGAAAGTGTGTGTGTGTGTGTGATTAAAAACCCGCACCATAAGGAAAATTGGCATAGCGACCATGTCAATAGTTGTTGGTAAAGCGCTTTCTAGAATTCAAGGATTAATATATGACAACCAAGGGGTATACTCAAACCATGATGTGAACTGGTCTTACTCGTATAACCCACATGGATTGGAGCCTAACATATGGAACACATCCTCATTAACCATAACACCAAAGGGAGAATTGATCTTCAGTGGTTCTTTAGTGGTAGTTTCCAATTTACAAAAATGTCAATTACAATTATTCCAGTCTGATTTTGTTATCAAAATTATAACTACAGAAAAAAAAGCTTTGTTTTTGAAATTGGATTCTTATAAAGAATATGAATTGTTGCTTTCTTGTGTGATAGTATGGCAAAACCTGAGACCTGGCGGGCTGATGAATAAATGGAACTTTAATAAATCGATTATCTATAATGCAAACTTGAAAAGTAACGATTTATTAGTGTGCAGATTTAAAGTTTATGGTCCTGTTCCAAGTAACAAGAAAGTGAAAGTCTCCAAAACCCCTTTCAATCCAATATATCCTCAATCGTCACCGTCGTCGCATCACCATCATCATATTGAAGAAGGTTGGTTTCCAGCAATGGGTTATTTGAAACCAAATGGTACTCTTGACCTTTTATATGAAAGCGATGGAAGCAACTTATATTCAATTGATATTACTAAGTTGTATAGTTCAGAGATTAGAGAAATACATCATTCAATTTTCCAAGATTCAAATATCTTATATTTAGGGTTCATTAATGAATTGAGAAACTTACACAGGTTTGATAATGAAGTTTATCGACTTGATTCTTACAACAACTTACTATCAAGTACTGACAACAACGTTAATAAAAGGATTAACAAAGTTAAACGTATTTTGATTGATTTTGATCTAAGAATCGATTTGGAAGATTGGTTTGTCACTTTATCTTCATTCACAAAGCTAGAATTTATCGGAAATGGACTAGTTCAACAGAAATTGAGAATTGTAAAGAGTTGTAAATTAGAAATTTTAGAAGCCAAGCTCAACAACAACAACAACAACAACAACAACAATGCAACCATTGATTGGAAATATATATATTCCGAGTTAATAATGTGGAACTCTCCCTGGTTTAGAACTGCAATTGTGGAAAGTGATGGTAATCCATTCTGGAAAGAAACTTTTGACATTGATTTACCTTCTTCAAGCGATTTCTTCAAAGTATTAATCAAAGGTTCTGCTTCTAAAGATTTTTATACTTCGTCGTCTTCATCATCATCCTCTACATCAATTACTCCTAATGGGAATATAAATAATTCATCATCAATAAACGCTACTAACTCATATGCCATTACTGGAGATTCGGATTTTCTGGGGAAAGACGTTATTGGAACTGTATTTATCACTCCAGATATTTTATTCAAGGAACAATTTATGAAAAAGCTTCCAATTTATAACTCCCAAAATGAGGAAATGGGTCACTTGATCATAAACTTAAATTTAGACGAATCACACATTCTTCAATATCAGAGTTATAAAATTTTTGAAAAAATGCTGATTAATTTGAATATAGACGATTTAGTTAATTTTATTGAACCATTGATTAAACCTACCAATTTGGAGCCGTGGTCAATCATGTTATTAGATATCTACCAGACTTTACACTTAGAGCGTGATTTTTTTGAAAGCTTAATGAGACTAGAATCGGAACCCATCGATACAATGACTATTAATAACCGACTACAAAAATCCAGTTCTAAAAATGGGCTAAATACCATCTTCAGAGGTAACTCGATTTTATCAAAATCCTTAGAAAAATATGCAATGAGAATTGGACAAGAATATCTTGAGAAATTATACGGTGATTTCATCACTCAAATAACAATAGAGAATCTCAATTGTGAATGTGACCCAAGAATTGATCCTGAAAATTATTTACAAAATTACTCCAATCTATTAAGATACATCGAATTGTTATGGAGCAGAATTTACAAAACTTCAAATGATTTACCTATTGAATTGAAGACCGAATGGAAACGTTTGAGGCAGAATGTTGAGATGTCTGTTGATCCAGCCGATACTGAGACTCCATTAAATGCACTAAGTTCTTTTATATTCCTCAGATTTTTATGTCCTGCCATATTGAACCCTAAGTTATTCAACTTAACTAAGAACCATCAATCAGGTCAAATCTCAAGAACTTTAACATTGATAACTAAGATATTGATGATTTTTGCCAACAGAGGACAATTTCAAAAACATAAAGATCCATACTTGTTGAATATGAATAAGGATTTTATTGATAAAAATAAGAACGAGATACTTATCTACTATGATAGAGTCACTGGTAGGAAAATGGACTTCAATGAAAAATTACTCGAGATGAGTAATTTGGTGGAAAGACCATCACTAAATATATCAAATGAAATCTTGAATGAATTGCCTACTATGCCATATTTAATTGACAAATATTTGATGATTTTCAAATTGATTAAGATTCTAGACTCTCAAAATAATCCAACTACAAGGAGTGAACTAGAAATCAATAATAGAAACGTTAAATTGACAGACTTGAAATTTGAAATACTGGGATTCGAAGATACAGATTTCGGTTCTGAAGATTTCATTAAAAATATACTAGATGATAACGATGAAGATTTCAATAAAAGCCTTCTTAAACAGAACATCTCATTAAAAGATTTAATGAACCAATCTTCAATACTGATCAAAAAAACCAAAAAACTAGAAAAATCTCTCGTTAGACCTGAAGTTCCATCAATTTTCACTCATGAATCTTGGAACATCTTCATTGATAATTTGATCAAGTCAATAAAGATTGATAAAGATGGATTCATAGTTTACAATCTATGGAATGATTTGGTTGTTGATGATACTAGTTCTACAACTATCGATGGTAGCGGATTTGATGCGTTTATGGGAAACTTAATCAAAGCGAACGAATTACACAGGTCGGAAAGTATTCAGCAGTTGGTTTCCGGAGATTCTGCATCAAACCGTGGTAGTCGTGGTACCTCTAATGTTCTTAAAAAATTATTCGGTAGAAAAAAATCTGTTAGCTGATTAGATTTTCTCGCTGTGTTATTATATTATATTTACTTCTTTTTTTTATGCATTTTGCTATCTTTAACCTCAAAAGTATCTTTTTACTTCTCTTCGCACAATGTTTTTTCACATTCTTGCAGTATACCTGTTTTATATAATTGATTCGACTTCGTTTTTCATTTTTTCCCCTCTTGAGTTGGTTATAACGGGAAAACAAACATCTGTTACCTACCTAATTCAAACTCTTTAGATTTTTAATAGCTTTAATTTAATTGATCTCTTCCGGTTGATGCATATGTACAACTTCAACTTAACCAACGTTTTCTTGAAAAGAAAAGCATTTATATTGAATAAAGGAACTCTTCTTTGTATGTGCACGTGATTATAATCACATTGTATCGTATCTCTTACTTCTGTGCCATCGCAGCATAACCGCTCTTCCTTAGAAAATTTTAATGCTTACATTAACAAGCATTCTCAGCTTCTCACTAAGACGAGGCCAAGCAGGTCATTAAAGAAATGGTACGACTGTTGATTGATTGAATGAAATGATTAATGCCAACCAAACAAGGGCATAATAGAAAACTAACCTTAAACATACAAAGCATATATATACGAAAATGGCAAGAAACTACCCATGGTATACAAAAGCAACTGATATCGCTCATAGATTAACTGTTTTGGGATTAGTTGGTTTCACTGCTTATATGACTCTCAACGTTGGTTACACATTATACGCTACAGGAAAGGAAAATGAGAAAAGGTTAGCTATTCAAAGAGAACTACAAGCTAAGCAAGCCGCTTTTGAATTAGAGCAAGAACAACAGCAACAGCAGTAATAGCGTTGTGTAAAGCAAACTGTGTGGTGTGATTGTGGTGTGCTTTGTGATCTTTTTTTTGTTCGCTTTGACCACTATGCTATGTTTGTTTTTATTTTCAAAAAAAATTACATCGTTGTTTTGCTATAAATAGCTATCGATCGAACGGGTGGACATTCGAATACCTCCTACTTGTACATATACCCTATAATATAAACTAGATTTCAACCTTTAAAGCGACTGTTATCTCTTATGGAACGAAAAAAGCGTGGACTCAAAGACTCAACAAGAACTAAACATACAAAGATCACTATATTCAACTTATCTTAGTTCGCTTTTTTGAACAGGTATCACGAGAGGAATTATCATTCGTAGAACTATGTGATCTTTTTTTCTCCTTTTCTTTATCTTTCTTATTTTTCTTCTTTGACAAATCTTTTAAAGAATGAGTCAACCCCAATTTTTGCAACTCAATGTTCCTATTCTCTAAATTATCAATCACTTTATCATCGAATGAATTAATTTCTATTATATCTCGTGTATTGAACTTGGTATTACAAATGGGGCACTGCAAAATAGACATCCTCGTAGATTTAGTCTTGCCACTCCTTCCATTAGAGTGATCATCCACTGAAACCAGTTCATTAAGTATCTTCTTATCCATACAACAGCCACATGGAACAATATAAGAGAATGAAAGTGATGAATCATTTGCTGATTCATCGTTTAAATCTAAAACTTGGTTAGTCAAGGGGCATGTTATAGTTTGTTTCTTGTCATCGTAAAGTATACTCAAATCAACCACGCTTTTCAAAGATGATAAATGGCTAAACTCCAAATTATTTTTAACATGATCGTTTTTCAGGGCTAGCAAGTGCTCAATCACAGACTCTTTGTTGTATAAAAGTCCCTTGTAATCTGATACTATTGGCTTCGTTAATTTTTTGTTTGATAATCTACAAAACTTGAATAATAAGATCCTTCTTGAAAAATTAAACTTTTTTGAAATTAAAGAACTATTGGATAATTTAGATAAAGAATCAGGTATAATGTTTTGTGAATTGAAATTCAATATTTCTCTTCTTGTTGGTATAGTGCCTCCGTCGTTCTAAGTATTAATTAACAAGACATAAGTATTACATGTTAGTACGCATCGTCACACAAAGTTCAAAAAAAAAGTAAAACTACATAGCATACTTACACCCATGACGTCTTATTTGTAATTTGCACCGGTAGTTGTCTTAGAAGAATTGTCACCCCGGATTGTCATTCAGAATGAACTCTGTTAATTAATTCAAACAAAATTTATGTGCATTTTCCTTATGATAATCAAAAATTATCTCGGAATGGAAAGCGAATAAATTGTTACGTTATCGGGGTGGCGCGTGAGGGGTGGCGAGGGGCACATAAATTCTTGTACGCTCATTGGGGTTGATAAAACTGTTAGTCCAAACAGTCAATGGAAAGAGAGTTGGAACTAAACAGTCTATTCCAGGGTAATAGTTTATAAGTGAACAGAGAAGAGCATTCTGGAGTCCTTTTGAATGACTTGTCAGAAATGAAATCCAACATCCAACTGAGGTTATAGAATTACAAGATTGTAGAACATTCAGAAAAATGATAACTAATTACACAAAATTACCAAGAATAAATAAAGTTTTCTCAAAAACCAATAACCTATTGAAGTAAATCTTAAAAAAGAACCAAAAAAAAAAAAAAACGTCATCGAATCATCGTTTAATGTTTGAGTACGCTATTCAGCTTCTTAGAATTTGCATCGATCAATTCATCTCCATGTAGCTCCAATTGGCCATTCACTAATAAAGCTGGGAACGAGTCAATTTTTAGATATGCTAATATGAAATCTGCAAACTTTTTATTCATTGGATGTTTCCCTAGATTCAACAAGAGCGGTTCTTCGAGTAGAGAGTTCATTATTTGATCATTTGTGTTTGTAAAATTGTCTACTATCAAGACAACTTTGGATAGCTTGATGATTGAGGAGAGTTCTTGTAATGGATTGAAATTCCCGTTCTCTTCAGGTTCGAGGGAGTCACGATATGAGGAACTGGAAAACTGCTGGTTTTGTAACTTGGAAAGTTTTTTATCAATCAGTTGGTTCAGGGTATTATATTGTATATCTTTATCAGCTTGGTCCTTTGCTTCATCAGTCTCTTCATCAGTCTCTTCATCCTGTACTTCTTTCTGTTCGTCTAGGTTGTCCAACAACTCCTGAGTCTCATGAATAGACGATTTTCGAGCTTCATCATCTTGCTTTGGTTGGAAATAATCTGTCTTGACAACATTTTCGTTTGGAATCATATTTCTATCGTTGCCAATATTGAAAGTTTGTGTATCATCTTGTTGCAGTATCTGTTGATACTGTTGGTGCTGACTGAGTTGTTCTAATATTTTGTTAGTGCCAAAATGGTTCTTGATAATGACAAAGCTAGTTAGAGCACACAAGAAAAGTAAAATAATAATTAATACTTTAATCAGTCTATTTTCACGATCAAGCCTTTCAATCTTAGTTAGTTTGTGTTCGTCGTCATCGTTATCGTTATTGTTGTCGTTGAAAGTCGACTCATCGTCATCAGGTAATCGGACATCTCCTCTATTGAAAAAACGTTTTTCGTCTTTGGGACTCTTTTCCAAGTCAGCATCAAAGGAGTCTGTTGCAGTCGATAATGAATAAGAAATGCCAGAGTTAATGGATGAGGCTGACGTTCTGATATGGGGCCTTGATGGTTGCATAGTGTTTTTTAACAGTGAAACAAATTAAATTGAAACAACTAAAGGATATTGGCGCTAATCGAGTGAATTAGAGTAGAAACATGAAGTTTCATTCTGTCTGTAGTACATCTTGAATGAAATACTTTGAAATGTTTTGGAAAACACTAAAGTGCTAAGACGCTGAAACACTGAAAGGGAAACCGAAATTTCCGCAAAACGGCAACAGTACAGAATAGATTAGATTGCCTGCCGTTTTGTTTCGTCTTACCAGTGTTACCGCATTCGGACATTTCTGGGCATAGGGCTATTGTGCGAGGTGCATATCTGCGGATAAGAAGAGGCAAGCCCTCTTTTGGCGTCGATTGCTGGTTTTGCAGTCGATGGACGAGCAGAGCAGCGTTGTTTTATTGTTTTACATGTAATGTACTGTGTCATTGGTAGCTGAATATTTAAACATATATATATATATATATATGATTCTATTACATCAATTTCTGGTTAGACTTCAACTCAATTCTTGTACTCTTCAAGAACGGCTATTTGCTCTTCTACTGAGTCAATAACTACATTCTTGTTTGTTGCTTGGGCAGATAACAATTCCGGAACAACTGCTTCTTGTCCACGCAAAATTCTATAAATTTTAAAAGCAACGTCTCTACTTTCATATAGCGGATAGAAAATAATGAATGTAGCAGCAACGATAATCCAGATCATAATAATAATAATCCAACCTCTGAAGAAGTTCTTACTATAGATGTATTTCTGACCATACATCGGCATTGGAATGAGGAAAATAACAATAACAAAGAAAGAAATGGAAAGAATCTTGGCAATCAAAGAGTATCTCTTTAATTCTTTAACAGTTTGTGGGTCATATTGTTGTTCCATATCTTTTGCTTCTTGAACGGTGGCATCGTCACCGGCAATAAAGTTAGCATCCAATGTACTGAAGTCATAGTCTTCGCCTGGTTTCAAATAGGTTATAGCAACAATAAATATTGGAGATGCAAACAATCCAATAAAGTTACCCACTGCACAAGAGTATTGCTCTCCCAAAGTATCCTTGTTCACTGCACCAGAAAATGATTTGGCTGATACACACCAGCCAATGATAGCAATCACTGTAGCTAAAGGAGGACCTATGGTAATACTTAGAGGGGTCATCTTTTTCCAGAATAAAGCTAAAACAAATGCAAACACACCAGGACCAAGAGCAATACCAATAAATGTAATAATCCAAGAGATAGTAATACCGATGTAGTTGAAAACAACTGTCAAAGCTCCCATAGCAATGGCAAAGAAAGTCACAGATATATGTGAGACTCTAACAAGTTCTTTACCAGTAGCTTCAGGTTTGATATAGGCACGGTAAATGTCGTAAGTAACCACAGAAGAGAAACCAACTAGTTCTGCAGATGTTGCAGAAGTGGCAGCCAACCAAACCATGACCATACCAGCAGCTGCGCCAGGCTTCCCTAGAATTTGATACATACCGTAAAGCATTGGAATACCTTCATCAACAAGCTTCTTTGGGATAGCATCTGGATAAGTTGGGGAGCTAGGATCTTTTATAAGTGCCAATGAAGATAGAGCAGTACAGGATGATAAACCTAGTGGAATAATTAACCAGCACAATCCTCCAAGGAAATAACCCCACATACTACTTTTTGGAGAAGCAGCTAGAGCCTTTTGACTATATGATGGATCTGTGAACACAGTACTGAAACCACCAACTACAATATTCCAACCGTTGAACAAAGCAGTTTTGTTTCTCCATGTCAAGTAGCTTCCTTCATGGCCAGCACTAGGTAATATTTTTGCAGTTTCAGTTAACAACTCGTACATTCTGTCAATTGAGCCAATCTTTTCAGAGCTGGTATAGGTCACAAACAAAGTAACACAGATGATAATGTATATGATAACAGTGTGAATCCAATCCGAGATAAAAGTGGATTTCAAGCCACCAGTAACAGTATATGCCCACACGCCAAGAGGTAACAACATTGCAGCTGCGACAACATGCATGCCGGTGATTACAGAGATTGCTTGACAACCACCTAGCAACAACATTGCGGAAATAATAACGTTTGTTCCCATACCATAGAAAAGACACACCCAATGTGCGTATTTACCAAATCTGACTCTAATGATTTCCAAAACAGTGTGGGCACCTGGTGCCTTTCTCTTGATTTCTAAAGCAACGACAGCGAAGAAAGTAATTTGAATAGTGAAAGCGAAAGCATACCACGCACCCGCGATACCATATGAATATGTCATACCAGAACTAGTGAGTACGGTGCCTCGGCCAAGTCCAACTTGACACAACGGCTGATGCCACTAGCCCAGTTTTAACGTTTCTAGAAGCTGTTGTAAAATGCTCTGAGTCTTGAACTTCACCTGCATATTTTGCAAGAGTCTTGGTAATGATAATCATAAGGGCAGCAAAAACTGCCCCTAGTACTAAGACATAAATGTAACCATATGCTTGCTCTAAAATGGGTTCAACCATGATGATGATTATAGGTTTATTTTGTTGTGATGACGTTCGAATCAATTAAAGCTGTTTGAAAAAGTATGAAGATCATTCCTGAAAAGGGGGGAAATTACCATATAAATATATAAGCCCTCGTAGGTTGTGACCAGATATCTCACATTATCATGAATAGGCGATCATATCAAAAAAGTCGAGCTCAGATTAATTATCTATCTCATATGTCAGATATGGCAGATAGATAGCATTTTTTTTTAATGGTTTTATCGCCACAAGAAAAAGAAATCAGAGGCTAACGAGTCAGATCTACTTGGCACAGGGCTGATACCCTATCAAAAGAGTTTTGGGTGTAAGATAGGTATTTGGACGGCGAGAATTCGGCGATTAATTTCCTATCTTCCTTATCTGACGTATGACGTAGATCATTATTCCAAGTTCGACCTTTTCAATATGATTCGCCTAACCAAAACTTTATGGGGCGGGCCCCTTTTATTTAGATCTTCTGTCCTGAAACTAAGGTTTTGTTGGTTGATACGGATTGGTGTGGATTAACTAGAAGCTTAGTACGCATTATTAAGTTGACGGTTTCCTGCAATCACAGCATGTTTCTTTTTTTTTTCAGGCTCAGCTATAGCATTGATCACAGTTTGAAACTTAATAACAGAAAGAGTCATGCATTGGTACAGTAGGCAGTTTTTATTGTTTTAAATGACTCAATAATCAGCAAGTGTAGTATTATCTCTGTGTGGATTTGCAGGATTTGATGTCCGCCTCTCATAACAGGATCATCATCTACACATACAGCGAAGCATAGGGCGACAGATGAATGATTTCAAAAACTTCTCAGAAGATGCAGATCTTTGGTCGCTCCATATTTTAAAGCTCCACTTATCGTTTGTGAAAGAGTGGCAATTTTCGCAAAGTTAATGGCGGCGCTTATCATGGACTTTTTCCTAATCATAGTTTTAGGATGTCCGACGAGGTTAACATTTTTTCATGTCTTGACCGACTATATATCCTGCTAATCGTGTATTGATATTCCTCTTTCTACCTCTGATAGTCAAGTCACATATGAGTGGCTGATTTTCCCGCGGCATTGCAGATCAAATAAAAGTCAAGTTCCTGTTTGTAAAGGTTAATTGTTTTTTAAAGGCTTATCCTCTAAAATTACCCAATAAAAGCAGTTGAAGCAAAAAACAAAAGAACAATCGCGCGCGTTTCAGGTACTCGGAGATATTTTTGTATAATGAGAGACATGGCTGGGGTTGGTTATAATGCCATTCATTGCATACACAGTTGTCGCCGAAGACTCGGCGATTCATGCCGCGAGATAAGTAGCGCGTGCAGCATTGTTATTTTTTTTAGATTAAGTTTTATTGAAATCATGAAATCAGTAATTGGAGAGTGCCTTAATCAGAGAGAAAGCGCCAATGCTTCAAAACGCACATCAGTAATATTGATTGGACCGCTAGCTTTCGGCCTGTACTTTGGAAGCAACTGTAGGGTAGTTGAAAGATTTGTTTTAGTCATAGCTATCTCAGGTAACTTGTATTTAATTTTGGTTGAGAAACATTTATATAACTGGCTACTTTTCTATATCCATCAAGATTGGGTCCTGCAATGAGGTTAAACCAGAAAAAAGAAAACTGCACCTAAAATAGACACAGAATTTATTCAAAAAAAACTCTAACCGTTGCAAGATGTCTGAAAGATATGGAAACAGAATCGAAAAATTGGTTACAATTGACCTTGAAAGACCTGCCTGGGAACAAGAAGGACTGCACAATAGATGGCATCCTGACATCCCAAGTTACAAGACTATGGAACAGAATACTCCTTACATGATTGAATGCTACGAGTGGACAGGGGGTCAAATTAGTAACAATGACTCAGCTGATGATATAAAATATTGTGACCTTACTAGGATTCACTATCTTTCTGGTCCATTCGAAGTGAGAGGTGCTGAGATGGGCGATGTTCTTGTTGTTGAAATCCAAGACGTTCAACCTCTGGAGAGACAACCTTGGGGTTATTGTGGTATATTTGCAAAAGAAAATGGTGGTGGGTTTCTCGATAAGCATTACCCAAAAGCTGCCAAAGCTATTTTTGATTTTGAAGGTATTAATTGCTCTTCAAGACATATCCCAAATGTGCGGTTTGCAGGTTTAGTTCATCCAGGGATCCTTGGAACAGCACCAAGTCATGAAGTTTTGTCAGAATGGACAAAGAGAGAAAAGGAATTAGTTGATTCGCATCCAGATTCTGACTTTGTTATGGCGAACTTGCCTAATGCTACAAATGCTTTTGCTGGACCTGATGCGTCAGTTGAATTAATCTCGAAATTAGCTGATGGAAGTCGTACAATTCCTGGCAGACCTGAAAATGGTGGTAACTGTGACATAAAAAATTTGTCTAGAGGTTCTAAAGTTTATTTACCTTGCAATGTTGATGGTGCTAAATTAAGTGTTGGGGATTTGCACTTCAGTCAAGGTGACGGTGAGATTTCTTTCTGTGGTGCAATTGAAATGTCAGGCTGTATCACTCTTAAATGTTCGGTTATTAAACAAGGTATGTTCAAATTAAACATGAAAAGCCCAATGTACTTACCTGGTCCTGTCGAGAACCATTATGGACCTGGTAGATATTTAACATTTGAAGGTTTTTCAGTTGATGAAGATGGGAAACAATTATGCTTGGATACCACAGTTGCTTATAGGCAAACTTGTTTAAGAGTTATCGAGTATCTAAGAAGGTATGGTTATAATGATTACCAGATTTATTTACTACTTTCGACTGCTCCAATTCAGGGTCATATTGCCGGAATTGTGGATGTTCCAAACTCTTGTACTACGATCGGGTTGCCAATGGATATCTTTGATTTTGATATCTCACCAGAATCCTATGCTATTAAGGTTGACAGAGGAAACTGTGCATTTGCGCAGGATGATCTAGAGGAAGGCTTCCCTCTCCACGATGAACTACCGAACTTCTTACTTGATATCATTGCTAGAAAGAAATGAGTAATAGTGTTACATGGAATGGCAAGCTAGATCTAGATCAATATAGCAATGATTTATATAGTTTCTCATGAATCTCATTATAATAGAGCCAGTGTCGTGTACAAAATAAATTTACTTCTGCCAGTGCATGCACAAAAATTGAGTAGAAGAGATCTTAACCAATACAAGAAAAAGTAAGGTAGGCAAACAGAACAGTCTTGAAATCCTTTCCTCACAGAGTATAAAAGTAACAGTGGTATGTACTGTCGTTTAACTATGTGAGGTTGGCCTGCAGTAACGGGAAAATCCATCACTGAGTAGCAATAACATGAATTATAATCCCATTATTATGGGGCTGTCTGATTGGACAACTGTAGAAGCACCTGGCGCTAACTCTGCTGGTTACAATGCACGGCCTCAGGAACATCCAGGAACAGGGGCTGTGACGAACTGGGCGGTGATGCTTTTTTAGCCCAATTAGATAAGCATGATAGGCTGGTGCATTGCGTTTGCACTGCATTTGCACTGCATTCCGAGGCGTCCCAACTGAAACTGCACTGCTTTTTTTAGTTGTCTCTTATAAGTGTCATCCTTAACACTTTCCAATGCAGATTTTCTCTGATGTTGCAATCCTAAAAAAAGGATCAAGACATTTGTAGCATCTGTCAAATGATTATCTAGAGTTTCTGTCCTGTACAATCGATAAAGACTGTGACGCAAACTTCCCAGTCTTTAATCACACTAACATCTATAACGCTAGTTTATAAACCAGTCCATAAGTTGTTCGTGTAGTTAGGCTAAGAAAGGAACAAACATGACCTTGAGACCAAAAATATCTCGTGCAAAGTAAGCTCGTTAATCTTTGGTTGTGTATTTTAAACAAAGCAAGATGTTTAATTTTTGTCTATTGAATGGAATTTGGATGTACAAATTAAATTTTAGTTTTTGTGAGTGCGACGGAAATCTTGAAATCCGGCGCTTACAGAACTAGTAAGGACGTATTCTATTGGAGATAGTTATATATATATATATCCCCAGCGGCTTAGGTATATAGATTAATTCGCTATAAATCGACACAACGTAAGCAAACATAAAGAACATTAACAAGTGACTTGCGATCCTAACTTTCCACGGCTACGCAACCAGGAGAAACTTTGGGACAATGGCACTCATTAAGCTTTCACTTCCGTATAACTTCTATGTTCAACAACTCTTTCAAGAGATTTGTACCGGATCTCTCCTCCAGAAATACAGTCTTATTTACGCTAGAAAGCCTGACGTAGTAAGTGACTTTTTAAACAAGAGGAAATGTGGCTACCTACAACAACCAAGCGGTTGTGAGATGACAGACATGGCTCTTAAGTAGTAATATTACTGACACAGTGTAAAATTGGCAGAGACTCCGTGTCACGCTCTTTTGTTTACATTTCTATTTCGTGTTTGTAGACCTTTATTTGACATTTGACCAAGAGAAATCAGCAGAAATACAGTCAAAAGATAGATTGGTTCCTTATCCATTTCTTTATCCATTGAATATATTGGCTGTTATAGGTAGGAGAGAGAAAGGTGTGTTCAAATAATGTTTAACAGCAGCCCTGTGCCTTTCACACAGAACTCGCCTTTCGGCTCGTTAGACAACAAGAACAAAGATAAGAAGGACAAGAAACAGACTACATTAGCCTCTTTCATTAATTCTACCAAACCAAAAACTCCTTCTCAGTCCCAAAGTAAACCGTTTTTGTCGATAGTGAATATTAAAAAGAAACCCAGCTTTATAACTGAAAGCCCTAAATCTTCAGAGATTATACAGATCACTGATAAATATGACGAGGAAAGTGACATATTTAATAAAGATATCGAGAATCATCTTGTCGCTAAGAGGATGAAACTTAGATCAAAACTGCAGCCAATAACGCTGTTGGAGGACAAATTTGGGAAACCATCTGAAGATGTTCACGAATTTGAAGACAATGAATCCAAGCAAGCGAACAACTTTAAATACATGAAACCGATTGAGAAACGTTCGTTTGATTCCATGATACAGGACACAACTGCTTCATCCACGGCAATCAGACTCTCAAGCTCGAACACACGGAAACCGTTAGAACAAAGGCAGTTGAAAGTCCCCTCCAAGAAAAATTCCACTTCTTCATCCAGACAAAGAATGTTACCATGGATGGCAAATAATATTAAAAAAGTCTCAAATCCAAGGTTTCAAACAAAACCATCTTCATTTTCTCAATCTCAATCTTCGTCTTTTTCTCAGTCCTCTGTTGGCGGACATCAGTTATCTAAGGAACAACAGAAAGTTATACAGTTGGTTCTAACTGAGAAAAAAAACTTATTTTACACTGGATCTGCTGGTACCGGAAAATCATTTTTGTTAGGTGAAATCATTAGGAAACTGAGAACAAGATATGGCAAGGAGTCAGTGGCAGTTACTGCATCAACAGGTCTAGCAGCTACTAATATTGACGGTACCACAATCAATAGATTCTCAGGTATAGGGTTGGGTACTGGTACTGTCGATAGTTTGGTTTCCAAGATAAGGAAGAATTCAACCACGAGGAATAGATGGCTAATGACTAAAATTTTGATTATTGACGAAATTTCCATGATTGATTCGGTTATCTTTGATAAGCTGAATGCTGTTGCTAAAAGTATTAGAGGCAACCAAAGCCCTTTTGGTGGAATACAACTGATTGTTACTGGCGACTTCTTCCAACTTCCACCTGTTTCAGTTGGTAGAGAAGGGGTTGAGTTTTGTTTTAAAGCTCGCGGTTGGAAAGAATGCATTCAAGAGACTATTTTACTAACCAAAGTCTTTAGACAACAAAATGATTCAGATTTGATTGCAATGTTAAATGCTTTAAGAATTGGGCAAATTTCACAAGAGATTAAACATAAATTCAAAAAACTTGAAAGACCTTTAACTTATGATGATGGCATCCTTCCAACAGAACTTTATCCCACTAGGGAAGAGGTTGATCGTGCAAACATTGAAAGGTTAAATTCATTACCTGGCAATAGTGTAACCTTCACAGCTCAAGACTCTATTCCAAGTAATAGTCCTACCACAGCTGCTTATCTAGGAAAGCAGCTTGACAATTTGATGTGTGCAAAAGTGCTTCAACTGAAGGAAAATGCCCAAGTAATGTACTTGAAAAATGAAGCTGAAGATCCCCTGATTGTTAATGGATCTGTGGGGAAAATTGTTTGTTTTGTGTCAGATCAATTGTGGACTCAATTTACCTTAACTTTCAAAGAGTACGACAGAATAAAGAACGAGGAGTTGTTGATTATTGCTTCTAAGTTCATAGGAAACAAACCAACTGAGAAAGACGAAGTTGCCTTCAATAGATTTGTCTCTAGCAATAATGGTAATTACTCTGTGTTAGAGGCACTTCAAGACCTAGTTAGAGTTGCCAAGTACAGCTTGGCTCAGGAAGCATTACCTTTGGGTAAATTTACAATTAATTCCTACGAGAAATACAGATATAAGCTTATTAAACCCGCCATGTTTTCTCCAGAAGTTAACAATAACTTAGCCAGAACGCAGTTACCTATCTTATTATCATGGGCGTTATCTATTCACAAATCTCAAGGTCAAACACTACCTAGAGTGAAAGTAGATTTGACTAAAGTCTTTGAGAAGGGTCAAGTTTATGTTGCATTGAGTAGATGTGTGGATACTCAAAATTTAGAAATTGTTAACTTTGATGAAAGAAGAGTCAAAGTCAGTCCTGATGTTGCATTGTTTTATGAAGGTCTGAAGACGCTCAAGTGATTGCTTTTCATTCAATTGTTCCCCGATTTCTCAGCATATTAATTTCGTTAATTAACACATTTATAGACAGTCATAGCTTTTATATTTTTATCCAAGCCTAAATTGTAAGTAAAGAGTTAAGAAAACCAGTAAGGTTAATCACCTACGAATTGTATCATATAAGCACACCACACAAAATTCTGTAGTCTCAAATTTTGAGTTTAAATTGGAGCGCCGCTCACTGTACACTTTTCTTGATAGAATCATAGAAATAAAATACAAAGGAGAACAAGGTTGACAATATTTCAATGGTGTCTCCATCACTCCAGGACTACCAATCTGGGGATTACAATTCAAAACAGATTGCACAGCTAATATGTGGATTATTCAATTCCCGTTGAATCCAGGTGATCCTAAAAAGAAACCTATCCGGAAAGCTAAATCAAAGACACAAAATCCATATCAACAGTTTTTAAAGGTAGATAAAGTTTATACTATCGGAAGAGCAGATGATTGTAATTTCTCCTATTTTGACAAGAAACTGTCTAGATCTCAGTTCAAGTTGAGTATTGGGAAGAGAGATAACCTTTTAAGAATCTGTGTGGTAGGATCAACTAGGTTCACCTCAGATGAGTACGAGATTCCATCAAAGGATTCATGTTTAGACATCAATGCAGGCAGTGGACAGAAAGTTACTTTTAAAAGTTTGTCAGAAAATGGACTTAAATTTTCTATTTATTGGACCGACTTTGTGATAAACGATATTGGAAGTGATGGAGCCTCAATGATTGAAAGTTGTGCCAGATGTGGTTGGAAAATCGAGACTTCTACCGATCTACGAAACTGCACATATTTGAATTTAGATTCTGTTGATGAGATTATTACTTTGCGTACTTTACTAGATGCTCTAAGAATTAACAATAGAATTACTATTGTTGGGAGTCGATTTCTTAATACGATTTATAAAAACACAAAATTGGAAGAAGATAATGATGAAGACGAACTTATTCCTGAAAATGTGACCCTTTACACAGTTGATAAAGGAACTCAAACCGAATTATCTAAAGCATTTAAATACATAGACAACTTTGACATTGTTCCAATTGATAAAACACAGTTGAATACGAGTATGATTGTAGTCAGCTTGCAAAATAAGACAAATACGATACCAGAACCATTTAAGTCCCAGGTAGTTGATTACAATACAACTCTGAATGGGATTTTTAACAAAGCCTTATTTTTAAGGAAGCTCTCAGAGAAGAACAAGACTAGGCAAACCATAAGATCTTCAATTGAACCAGCCAAATCAAATTCACCCTCCAATTTAGCAAAACCGATTATACTGTCTAAACCATCTCATTTACCCTCGTACCTAGATAGCAGTGAGGAAGATGAAGAATTTGAAACAATCAAACCAGTCAAATCCACCCAAGCAAACTATGAGCCTACAATTCCGAACGAAAGTGCGGTTTATGATTCACAAGTTGATGAATCTTTCGATCTGTTAAAAACAATAAGAAGAAGAGCCAATGTCGTTCCCCCGCCATCATCTCAACTATATATGATGGATGACGATGAAGAAGATGAAGATTTTGAAATCATTCGAACTCAAAAGAGTTCCAAGCGATTAAATTCCGAACCCGAATTAGATTCCGAGTCTGAAAAAGGACAGAAAAAACAGGATGTATTTGATTTAGATGCTATGGATATTGACGAAAAAGAAATTGTATCTACTGATACTGAGACTACTACAGGGCCTCCCAAACTGAACAGAAAACTGATAGAAATTGATATTCCGGATCAGATATCGAAGAAAAATAGTCCCTCAGAGATGCAGCCCATCAGAAAATCTTCACAGATAATGCCTCCCCCTAGAGCTCCTCAAGCCACGTATTTGAAGGTTGATTCTAGTGTCCTTAAAACGTCAGAGGACAATAAGCCACTGAAGAACACCAAGAAAGAAGAGTCAAATCCTTTAATGAGCTTGGACATACTACGAAGAGCAAGAAAGGAAAAGTTAGAACAAGATGCTCAAGTACAGTTTAATACCTCAACGACAGCTTTGAATCTAATCAAGGTGAAGAAATTCAAAGTGAAAGTGTTTAATGACGATCCACATGGTATTTTCAACCAGCCTCCACAGTCGTACACTAAACCTGAACGGGGTAATCGTAAAAATTACTCAAATTTCAAGAAGGTGGAATCAAATGTAGATGACATCTATGATATAAATGAAGCTACAACGAGATACATACAACTGAAGAAATCAAGTTATAAGTCTAATAACCGTAGACACGAGATATCCTTGGCTCAATACCAAGATGAATTGTCAGCGCTTGATCAATGTATTCCTGAACTTGATAAAGAGTTTGAATACGATGTTAAGAAAAGAAATAGATCTGCTTTATCTGACAACAATATTAAAAGAAAAGTCAATCAATTCAAAGCGGAAAGGCTGTATCGTGAGCAGCCCGGAAAGGAATCACAAAATACTCAAAGAAATTCTTATACTCAAGTTGAAGACGTCCAAGATTCGATCGCGATTGATCTTGCCAATGAAGAACCAACTTACAAAAGAGGATTCAGGTCTTCATCCAGAAAGCTGGACCATATCAATAAAGGAAACACGTTCTATGTACCTTCGTTTGATATAGGAAACAGTGACGACGACGATGACGATATACCTGTGTTCAAATCCACCAGAAGAAGATAAGATAGTTTTCAGCTATAAGCTGTTTTTCTCCGTTATTTCCTAGTGCGCATCTGTACACCGCCAACTTTTTGATCAACCCATTTTTGAAGCACTGTTTTATAACTGATCATTCGGTAGTGGACTCGTATGTATGTCATCTTGACCTGACCTGGAGGAGAGTATAGTCCAGTTGTTAGCTCAGTGAGACCTAAATGTATTGATCGAAACGATTGATCTGAAACACCTAAAATGTCCCTTCTAATTAAGAGACTCCAATCGACGGCATCAGCTACATCAAAAAACCCAACACATAAATCACTTTCGAAAGCTCAACAGGCGTACTTGCAAAGAGTGATCAGAGTCGATCAAGCTGGTGAGCTAGGAGCAAATTTGATCTATGCTGGGCAATATATGGCCTTATCACACAAGCCAGCTCTAAAACCTCTATTGAAACACATGTGGGACCAAGAGATCCATCATCACAATACATTTAACGATTTACAAAGTACTCGTAGGGTGAGACCTTCAATTTTGACACCCGCTTGGAAAGTGGGTGCTTTTGCTATGGGGTTCGCCACTGGTATGTTAGGTAAAGAAGGTGCCATGGCTTGTACCGAGGCGGTGGAGACCGTTATTGGCAACCATTATAATCAACAATTGAGAGTATTAAGCAGCCATTATAAAGATGTGGAAGAGATCGATAGTGATAAATTCAGCGATTCAAAAGAAATTAAGGAATTGAAAGAGACTATCAAAGTATTTAGAGATGAAGAATTAGAACATTTGGAGACTGCTATTCAACATGACTCCAAAGAAGCTAGACCTTATTGGTTATTGACCGAATCTATCAAGTTGACATGTAGAGCTGCTGTTTGGGCAGCTGAAAGAGTGTAGAAATAAATGCCAACATTTGTAATTTGATGCATGCAGTTATTAAAAACCTACAAAATAATAAATAAAGTATAACGAATTTTAAGAACAAAGAAAACCCCTGAAAATATGAAAAATATCAAAGTAAGCGCAATATGTAATCAGTTATAGACTTGACCATTTTCCAAAAACTATATTTTATTATTCATATAAGATCATTATATATATTTAGTGATTCAATAACGTCACTTTCTAAATTCTTTATATTTACAAATTCATCAATTGATATATTCTGCGATTTTTGTCCCAGCTGTTTACCAAAGCTTTGCCAGATTTTATTAGCTCTCAACTCTGGAGTCGATTCATCTTCTTGTAAACTGACCGTGTTAGTTCCAATCATCTTATAGATCGACCTCAAAACAATCAGTAAATCATCGTAACTAATATACCCGTCCTTGTCTCTATCATATATATTAAAACACCATCTCAGTTTATCTTCCACCATACCTCTCGAAGCAAGGCTCAATGAGATGATAAAAGATTTAAAACTAATATAACCTTGAGAGTTTAGATCAAAGGCTTCAAAAGCATAATTTGAAAACTCTACAGGGTCACCAAACGGATAGAATTGTTCATGTATCTTGATGAATTCTTCTTTTGTTAGTTGTCCGGTAGGAATATCTCTTTTGAAACCTTTATACCATTGTTGTAATTCTCTAGCTGTGAATCTCGTTTCTTGTTTTAATGTTGATATGTCTTCTTTATTCAACTTACTTGTCTTCTGACCCATTCTTATTTTTTAATTATTATTATTATTAGTTGCGTTATCAGTAAAAATGATAGAATATAAACTGTACAACCTTGCAGGAAAATGTAATATCTCTCTGAACAAATGATGGTTCTGATCTGATGTGGTGGTGATTAGAATTGCTGAATCAACCAGAATGATAGATTAAAAAAATCGAAGCTTTGACAGTCTATAACGTATTAATCACACGTATATATATGCTTCAGATGCGTCAATAAGATGACGTCCACGGTTTTCTTTGACAAACATGTAGATAATATCTCTGAAAACATGATAAAGTGACACACACCAATATTTGAGGACTTGCAAGCGGATTCTCATTAAAATTAAAGGTGCGGCGGATGTTTGCGTCATAGTTTAGTTTACAAAGTCTCTTTTTCTTTTGTGGATTCTAAGTGTTATATTATAAATGTTATAAATAAACGGAACGTAACTTGAATTTCGATATGAAATAAACATATGCTTTTCAAGAAACTAATCTCATAAAAGTGATAAAAGCAAAAAAAACAAAAAAACACAAAAACCAAAACACAATTACAAAATAAACAGGATATAAATTAACCAACTAACATATCACTCAAACCTATTAGGAAAATACCAAAAAAGGCCCAACTTAATACAGTCTCCTGTTTGCCTCCAAATCCAATAGCTGAGGCAAACATTTGTAATCCAATAAATGATAAAAATCCTGAAGTTAACGCCATTAAACCCCCAATCAACAGCAGATTCAAACTATCTGTCAAGTCTAAATTTCCTCTGAAAAAATACCAACCAAAAGCTGCACCTAGTGGTTGAGCAGCAGCTCCAAGCAATCCACTTATTGCCAACGCTTTGAACCTCGAATCTAGCGCTATATAAATAGGCAACGTCATAGTGAAGCCTTCGACAAAATTATGGATAAACAATGAAAGAAAAATCGTGACACCCAGTTTTGGATCAGCCTGTGATGTAGAATACATTATAAATCCTTCTGGGAATTTATGCATAGTTATAGCCAAAGTAGTTTGAACACCTATTGATAATAATCTGGATAGGGGAGTTTGTATATGGTGATGATGCGTCTTGGATTCTGAATCATGAGCGTCGTGATGATGCAAATGATCATGATTAAACACTTGATCACGGTTGTCGGTGTTGATAGAGAGATATTCATCGTTTGAAGCTTCATTCAAGTTAGAATATGTAGAAGTCTCATTAAGTATGGCAGGAGGTGGCAAACTGCTGATAGGGTTAGAGCTAGTGGTCGAATCATCTCTCAATAATGGTGAACTAATTTCTAATTCTGGGAATCTCTTGTTAATCTCTGATTTTCTAGTAATCATCTCTTTGGTTTCCTTATTGAAGAATATCATATTCTCTTCTGTAGGTAACGTGCAAAAATGTAGCTCGTCACTGGTCAATGATTTATCACCGTGTAGTTTATGATGTGTAATGATATCAGCCTGACAAGTATCGATTGTTCCCAAGCATTCGCCTTCGATGGTTTTACCAGTCAACGCCTTCAATGACAGATCAACCAATGATATCTTTCTCTTGTCTTCAAGTGTATGCTTAACGTCATCAGATAACAAAGGTGTATGTTCAGACACAGAAACAGAAACAGACGCATAAGGGACTGTTGATTGAGAGGCGTGGAGAAGTTGATGGTCAACAGTAGTATTGTTTCTATCGTGACTCAAGCTACGATTTGGATGTGGATTATTGGTTTGTGTAGAAGCGGGGTCCCACGAAGAATCTTCTTGATTGTGACTTTGTGGTCCATGGGATGAATGCTCATGACTATGCGAGTGATCATTACCGGAATGAACACAATGAACTATACTTTCCCTTGTGAATAAATGAACCAACACATTAAGTAAAGAACAACAAAAGATACCAGAGAAATAGAAAACGATTAAAGACGCCTTTAATAAACGATGATTTGATTTCAAAGCAGATGATTCCTTTAAATACGCGAAAGCTTTTGGTAGTAGTTTATACATTGAAGTGAAAGTTAAACAACCAGAACTTAAAGCTAGCGAACCAACTAAGAATGCTTTGTTTTTCTGGATATTGAAAGGTCTCCTTTGGAATGACTTAGGAAATAAGGTTTTGTAAAGTACATCAAGATATATCACTGAACAACCCAATACGGTGGTAAATGATGTGAGCCAGACTAGTAGCCATCCCTGGCTAATCATGATGATAACGACGAATTTTTTGATTCAATTATTATTATCTGTTGAAAGTTCGGACTTGAATAGAAAAGATACTATACTATAACAAGGTGAGCAAGTGGATTAATGTGTTGCACTAGAATATATATATAGCTTATATATATATTGGGAACAAATGTAGAAATTAAGTTAGAAAAATCGGAGTCGTTTATAGCAAGCAGTATCTGATTATTAAAACCACATCTATAATAATAGACTAAGCCTTGGTGATGTACAAGACCTGATTTTGGAATGAATTTGGAATGGTTAAGTTCATTCTGCGTAACCTCTGTTTGTGCGGCGGTTTACAGAAAGTAAGCACCACATGATACTGTAACACGTGATCATGGGTTCTGTGAACGAACTGAACTTACTACGGAATTAAGTCACTGATTAGAAGAATGGTCACCCAAATACCTGTCAGAATGGAACATACATAATACACAAAATACTATATACTCATTATTGATTTAGGGTCTAATACACTGCACTATACAATACCATTCAGAAAATTAAAATTATCTATCTATTTATTATTTTAAACAACTATCGTCATGTAGTCAATCAGTTGTCCCTATCTGTATATTCATCATTTAAGTATAGTATAGTGCCTTGCAATATCTCCAAATCAATGTGTAAGTATGTTACATTCAACTTAGTGTAAGCCTGATATTTGGGGATTCAGAGTGTCTTACAGTAAGAAAAGTACTGATCCACCACCAGAGTAGATGCAACAATTAAGCTTAATTGATAGATTCAACTACTCCAGTGATTGCTGCTATTCCTACATGCGCAGTCAATTAACAGTGTATCAGTAGTTTCACAGTGTACCAAACTACCAGAAACAAAGAATAAAGAGATATAGCTAAAAGGAAGAAGAAAGATAAAAAAGAGTTGAAATTTGCAGAGAAGAGAAAAAATGCAAAATTTTCCTGCAAAACCAAAAAAAAATGAGAGTCTTTTCAAAGGCTGTGCATCTTCAAAGGGCGTCTATTGGAATGGCCAAATCGGGAAATTTTCAGGGCTGTTTGACACTTTTGACTTCCCCATTTCCATTGATTTGGTGCTATATTCTTCCTCTGTTACTAGATAGGAAAACTAATAGCAGACATACGTTTCAGACCTATTGGTAGTGCCATATGTATGTGCTTTTACACTCTCCGGTATCTGAATGAAGTATCGCACTGTTCCTACCTGTTTCATAAAGAAAAACGCTGTCGAACATATTCGAAAATGACTGAAACTATATATATATATCTGCATCTCTCTATTTTGAAATCCATCTTCAGATTTTATGATTACTATTAGCTAATTTGATGTCCAATTAGCATACTGTCATTATGAAGAGAGATTTTGAAAAAGAATCAGCTAATGAATACGAAATGAAAGTTAACTCGCCAGACTCTAGATACTTCGAAGAGTACAAGCCTTACCATTCAGAAGAAGTTTCAATCGCAACATCAACTTCAACATCAAAATTGAAACCGACATCAACGTCAACATCATCCTCCGTCAATGAACAGAATCCATATAGGAATATATGTCGTTTTAATGTATTTATGTTTTTAAGAAAACAAGACATCTGGTTATTATCTTTGGCAATGTTTTCAACTATGCTAGTGGCAGTGACCCCAGTGGCAGTTACTATAATGTTTGGTAGAATTTTTGCAAAACTGACTACCTTTATGTCAGGTGGCTATTTATCTGCAGGATCTTTTGTTGGTGACATCAAATGGCCCTGTTTTAGTATGGCTTTGATTGGAATTGGAACTATGTTGTTCGGATGGTGGTCTATTTCTCTATTTATGATTTTAAGTGAAAAACAACAGGCAAGATGCAGACTTCTCTTGTACGGGTCTTTGTTGAACAACAAATTCGAATGGTTTGAAGAACGCCCAGAGTTGAATGGTGACTTGATTCAAGTGAATAGATGTATTGAGGAGTTCAGATCTAGTATCGGTGAGGTTCAAGCCATTTTTATGAAATCAATATTCAGTATGATAGCGTTGTTAGTTACAAGTTTCCTATATTCATGGAGATTAAGTTTGGTCATCATGGCTTCATTCCCAGTTATTTTGACTGTGGCAGGAATCTTGAGCGTTTTCATAGAAAAATACACTAATATGGAAAACGACTATTCTGGGGAGGCTATCAAGGTTATCGATTGGAATCTAACTGCATTCAAATGGATCAAGATCAATAACTCTAAAGAAGAGGAAACATCTAAGTATATTGAATTAATAAACAAATCAAGATATGCATTCAATAAGTTAAAACTTTATACCTGTTTGAATTTTGGTATACTGAAATCATTAGCACTAATGATCTTTGTTCAAAGTTTTTGGTACGGATCATTCTTAGTCAGGAATAACATTAATACTAGTGAAGATGTCTTGTCTAGTTTTTATGCTTGTTTGAATGTGGCACAAATTCTTGACTCCATATCAACTCAAATTATACTTTTACAAAAAGGTCATATTTCATTGATGAAGGTCTTAAAATTTGTGGATACTGAGACTTTTGAAATGAACGACACCGAAGACCATGGGTACATTCCCCAACATGAAATCAAAGGTGCGATCGAGTTTGACAATATAACGTTCAAGTACCCTTCAAGAGATACGTATGTTTTACAAGATATTTCCATATCTATACCACCAAACCAACTCACGTTTTTAGTTGGTAAATCAGGTTCAGGGAAATCGACTCTAAGCTCATTGCTCTTGAAATTATACACTCCAAATGAAGGTAATATTACCGTGGACGGTTATTCAGTTTCAAAGTTGAATAAAGAATGGTTAAGTTCTCAGATTACGTTAGTTCAACAAAATTGTACTCTGTTCAATGGAAGCATAAAAGATAATATATCATTAGGATTAGCTCATAAATATGAAGACTTAAATCAAATTGATCCGAACTTGATTAAGCACTCGATTCAATTATCTCTCTTACAACAACTGATATATGACTTGCCTGATGGAATCAATACTAAGATAGGTGACGGAAAAGATGCAATCTCATTAAGTGGGGGACAGAAACAGAAATTAGCATTAGCTAGAGCCAGGATCAGAGACTCACAAGTTTTGATCTTAGATGAGAGTATTTCGGCCATTGATATTGTTCAAAGAGATCTTTTAATTAGAGCGATAAAGAATTGGAGAAGAGGAAAGACGACAATCATTATGACCCACGACTTTTCTCAAATTGGTGATGATGATTTGGTTTATTTGCTTGAAGATGGTATGATGATAGAGAGTGGCTTAAAAAAAGATTTGGTTAATAAACAAGACGGGAAGTTCAAGTTCTTAGAATGTGAAGAGGAAAATCAAAAGGATAACCATAAAGAAGAAGAAGAAGATGCTGAAAAGGAAGATACCAGTTTCTATAACACTCCTCGTCCAATGTCTACTTTTATTAGATCATTTGTTTTCAATGCATTCCCACTCGATGAAGAAGGAACTGAAGCGGTAGAAAGCAATTATCTATCGTCTGTGAATAGAAGAAGGCGTACCGCCATCAAAGACATTGAAAAAGATCCATTCTCTGAAGAAAAGAATGATGAGAATGATACCAAGAATGATGTGAAGGTCACAACGTTACTCAAACGCTTATCAGTGTACTTAGAAACGAAATCTAAAGTAATGATTTTTCTGGCACTAATAGTGGCTATTATCAATTCCGCAATGACCCCGATATTCAGTTTCTGCTTTTCTAAATTAATCAATGGAATTGTCCCCGATAAGAATGGATTCCATCCTGCCAGCTATTTACTTAAATGGTCTTTGATTCTAATGGGCATAACGATAGCTGATGGTGCTACTACATTCACGTCTAAGTATATATTGAATGTGGCTGCTGAAACATTAGTTAGAAATATGAGGGCTAAAGCGTTCAAGAAGATATTGAATCAAGATATTACATGGTTTGACAGTTGTAAACCTAATGAGATTTCGTCGTTATTAATGAATGATTCAAGAGAACTACGTAGCATTGTTTCTGATTTCTTAAATATTATGTTATCAATTTTGGTGCTAATTTTGCTTGGATCAATATGGGCACTTGTCACAGGTTGGAAACTCGCATTGGTGGGTTTAAGCTTCATACCATTATTTGCAATTGTCTCTATAGTCTTTGCTATCTACTTACAAGGCTATGAAAACCGTTACAAAGAAGCAATCATAGAGTTGGAGAATCTAGCCCATGAAACCGTTGTTGGAATCAAGACAGTTCTTTGTCTAAATTTGAAGCCATTCTTTACTAATAAGTTCAAAATTGACGCTGATAAAGTTGTTTCAGTGGGTACTAAACGATCTGCTGTTATTGGCATAGGTATATCATTACCCAATCTTCTTGTTTACTTGTGTCAGTCGATCATGTTATTCTATGGTATGAAGTTGGTAGCATACAATGAATACAGTTTAGCCCAGCTCATGCAAGTGGTCACCATGATTGTATTTTCAATTGCTTCTGTGTCAGGTTTAATGTCGTCATCTCCCAACTTGAACAGATCCATTAGAGCCGGTTTGAAAATCTTAGAGATATTAAACATGGACGACGATCCAAATGAACTGCAGGGTTATTTGAGGCCAACGTTTGATCGTTTCGGTGAGCCAGTTCTCTATGACTTTGAAAACATCACCTTCAGTTATCCAAATTTGTCAGAAAAACAAGTATTGAAGAATCTTAATTTGCAAATATTCAAAAATGAAATCACATGCATAGTTGGTGAATCTGGTTGTGGTAAATCAACATTGATATCTCTCTTGTTGAGATTGTATCCTATCAGTTCGACAAATGGTGGGTCTTTAGATTTTCTTGGGTTTGATATCAGTAAGATTGGTTTAACGTATTTAAGATCATCAATTGGAGTCGTTACACAAGATCATTGTTTGTTTGATGGAACGATAAGAGAAAACTTAACATATAACGTTCCATTCCATATATCGGATGCTGAAATATATGAAAAATTGGAGAAAGTTGGATTAAAATCATTCATTGAAACTTTACCCAACAAGTTGGATACAGAGATAGGGAATTCAGCAAACAGTTTGATTTCTGGAGGTCAATCGCAAAGACTGTCAATTGTGAGAGCACTGTTAAAGAGACCAAAGGTTCTAATTTTGGATGAATGTACTTCTGCGCTAGATCCTAGCAACTCTAAAAGGATTAGAGACTTGATTTATGAGATGAAGAGAGACATAACAGTTATCATGGTAAGTCATAAAAAGGATATGATGAGTATTTCTGATCGAATCATCTTTTTAAAAAACGGTGTTGTTTACGAAGATGGATCATTTGATGAATTGAACAAAAGAGCTGTTCTATAAGGATGTGTCATATAACCCTTTAGTTTTCAAAAATTCTTTCTAGAGTTGATCTTTTCGCTGTCACATTTCTTGACTACTTATATTATTTTTTTACCTGTTTGCTTCATCTATGTAGATAGAAAAAAACACACTATACTTAATTTTCCTTTCTATTTAACTGAAATGAAACACAAGAAATTATTATACTTTTCAGTAAATATACTCCAAGAACACACAAATAGAGGGTAACCTCTCATCAACGTGTTCTACCCGTAAACATTATTATTAAAAGACATCGACAAAAAAAAAAGATGGAAGAATCCAGCTGAATAAACAAACAAAAATACAGAAATACAGACATATATGGAAGCCTCCTACTTATCATCTACTCTATTTATCTATACTAACGCAGATATAAGGCACTTCAACATCTTCTTCATTCTGGTCTTCACAACATATTTCAAAAATCAAACTTGTCTCATGACTTTCTAATGGCTTTTTAGAAACTAACTCAATCAGTTTAGTCAATGGCAAAGGTAATCTTTCCTGTAACTTCTTTGGAGGATGGAAAGAAGCGTACAATAGAGAAACACCATGTGATAACATTGTGATCTCCAAACCTTCTTTTTCTTTGAAGTGGTTAATCAATTCTTGCAACGTGATATCGCCTTTAATATCGAATCTATCCCAAATTTGATCAAAGGTCTTAGTGTTATACTCGCCTTTAGCTGAAGCAATAGGTTCTGAGAAACCAAAGAATGGCAACGCTAAGTTAATAAAACCATTGGTGTATTTTTCAATATCTGTCTTTTTATCAGCAACTTTGTACAATTCTAAACAGATTAGACCAGTGACTAAAGCTGTAGTAGTAGCGATGGCCGGAATAATTCTACCTGCTATAAACTTAGTCTTCGATCTATCAGCAGGTTCAATATAATAGTTCAAAGCTCTACAATTTGAGGCAGCAGCAATGAATTCAATGTGATGATTAGTATCATCATCCTTTTCAAACTCAACCGCGTTCAATCTATAACCCGCTAGAGATGAAGGAGGAGGTAAAGAAGAGGCCAATTTTTCAATGACATCGTGATCAGCTGTTTGACCGGCATTAGGATCTGGATCCGAGTCATTAGCTTGAATGACAAGATCCGACTTAGGAGTAAATGGTGGAATCTCAACTGTCGACAACACAGAACTGTAATGCTCTTTCGATGCTTCACCTTGATCACCTTTCAAGCCATAAACGTATGCTAATAAGTTGGCACCAGCCACAACAAAATGATAGTGGTCTTCGTTATCAATATCAAATGTTAATGCATCTGGAGCTCTCTTTGGACCAGACCAAAATGGTGCACCTGATGAGGTGACTGCATCTTTAGGGAAGTTGTATAATAATTGTTGGATATCATGATTGAATTTTTCTTCAAATTGTAGTCTTGCCCATTTAATACAATCTTCAAAGTTGTAAGGTCTCTTTTGAGTCAAGTATTCACTAATGGACTCCAAGATACCTTTAACGTCACCGCTTTGCTTTAAGACACTTTCAACAAAGCTTGGTTGAGATAAATACAAGTTAACATTCTCTGGGGCGTCTGCGAAATAACCTTGGAATAGAGATTTAGCCCAAGCAATAGTGTGGTCAACTTTATTTGGGAAAGATCTTAACGTACACAACGGAATTGATTTTTCAGGTGGATCTTGTGAGGAAGAGTATGATTCAGTCATGTTTGGAATAACAACTTGTGTGTTACCTTTAGTTCCTAATGTGCCTGATTCTAATAAAGGTTTCTTGAAGAATACACATCTTCTATCAACATAAGTTCTAGCTTCAACATTATCCAAAGCATTTGTGACCAAATCTAGATTTTCCCAGAATGCATGGTTGAAAATATTCTCAGTTTCAGGACCAACTTTTTCGATGGTGGCCTTGATTTTCCCATCTAACTCTGGATTCATGGCAATCACTGCGTCAGCGGCGACTTCTGATTTATTTCTTCCGACATCTTTAGGTCTGAACAAAAACTGTCTATTCAAATTAGATTTCTCAATAGAATCATTATCAGTGATATAGATACTACCTTCAGGACCTGAACCTAGACCCATCATGGCCCAGTTCTTCAGCATCTCACAACCAATAGCACCGGAACCGACCAAGAAAACTTTCAAGTTGGCAATTCTTTTTTGAAACTCTAAACCAAACACAGCAATTTGATTATCATATCTTGAATTAATCGGTTTACAAGTTTCTTCCGTTCTTAAGTATTGAGGTTGCTCAGGTAATGATCCCAACGAATCAAAGTATAACCATTGTTTTAAAGGGCCAAATTTACCAGAACAAGCCTTCAAAACCTCTTGGGCCACAAGACCACCATAGAAAGCTACTAGACCTGGCAGTTCACCTCTAGCACCATATGCCAATTCTCTGATCACTTTTTCATCAACTGGAGTATCACCCAAGATGTCATAATTCGATTTACTCAATTGAGTAGTTAAGTTAACGACTTCTGTAGCGTCTGACTCATTATGTGGTCTTGGCAATTGGCCTTCATGACGAGATTGAAATTCATGCAGGGCTTGGAATCCTAAATGGTATTGTGGAGGTCTATCAAACTTGGCATAATCTGAGAAAACATATTCAGGAGCTTTTAATTGATCTGCCAATTTTTGGAAAGAGACTTTTTGTGGGACTTTAACTTGAGTATAAATACCTCCTTTAATGTATGTACCCCAAGAAGGGTCGAAATTAACCAATTGATAAGCGTATGGACCCAAAACTTTAATCTTGTGAGCATTACCGTCATTTAGTTTTTCAATTCCTTGAACTTCAGTGAACTTGACATAATCACCGTCTTCCAGACCATGTCTGTTATCATCCAACATGGTAACGGTACCATTCTTTTCAATATCTGAAACAATACCGGTGTGAGGTTCTTCACCGTTGGGATCAACAACTGTGAATGAATCACCGAAATCGACAAAGACTTGACCTATTAACCCTTTGATGTCAGCGTTGATATATTTGATGTCTTTCGAATGGGTTAGTTCGTTTATTTCCAACTGCTTAGTTAATGGAGTTTCAGTGGTAACAACCACCTGGTATTTAGAAATGACGTCTGGAGATAATTCTGGTGCAACTGAGATGGGAACATACTGATTTAATTCAATCAATCTTGGTAATGAAGCATCAGCTCTTGAAACACCAATATCAGATTCAGTTAAAAAAAACTGTGCCGACAAGTCCTGTAAAGAGACAATAGTTGGGTCGTAAATGGTTAACGATTTAACACCTGCTAACGCAACATTTTTAGCTATTTCAATACCTAGTCCTTTAAGACCAATTATTAATACATTTGAGGAAGCCATTTTAAGCATGGCCTCTTTACCCAAGACATACAATTGACGAGAGTATAAACCTTCGTCAATATTATTGCCTCCTTCAGGTGAATCTATCTGCATATTGTTGGGAGAGTCCTAATATGATTGATGGAATTTTTGAAAATTTGTTAGTTTCATTAACGTGGGGATATGAACAAGAAGTACAAGAGACACAAACGCCTCCAAGTGAACTTCTCAAGACAACGGCTTGGAGTAAAAAAAACTGACTTACAGACATGATGATGAACAGTGCTTGGCGTGTATATCTGATTGCGAGTGTAAAATACAAAGATTTGCCTTCGCAGAAAGATGATCAACAAAGATAGATTAATAATCAGCATACCTGGTTCTTATTAATGTATTGTATTGTATATTAGAACCGGCCCTGTGGCAAATCTGCCAGAATAAAAAACGAAGCAGAAATATTCTGGTGCAGAGAAGTGGTTTGTGGTACCTGCTAGAACAGAATTGTGTTCACTAAGCAGAGGACGTTCTAGACGCTTTGGTTAGTCAGGTTCGATCGATGAGCATACTTATTATAAGCTATAAAGAGGACGACAGTACGGATGGCACTATTCTTATCTCAAGAAGATTTAACACATCACAGACACACACAGGATACCATTAAAATGCTACGCTACACATCTAGATACGCACTCAAGTCAAACGGTATACTACGTCGTCACTTAGCCACTGCGACAACAATATCATCTACGAAAACCACAGTGCTGAATAATGGTTTAACGGTCGCCACAGAGGAAATCCCACACTCTTTAACTGCCACAGTTGGTATTTGGATAGATGCTGGCTCTAGAGCTGATGTTACTGATAGTACATCTGGAACTGCTCATTTTTTAGAACATTTGGCTTTTAAAGGAACTAACACTAGAACTCAACTTAACTTAGAATTAGAGGTTGAAAATTGTGGTTCTCATTTAAATGCTTACACATCAAGAGAGAATACTGTGTATTATGCGAAGTCATTAAAAGAAGATATTCCAAGAGCGGTTGATATCTTATCTGATATTTTAACGAGATCTAAGCTTGAAAAAATTGCAGTCGAGAAAGAGAGACCAGTAATAGTTAGAGAAAGTGAAGAAGTTGATAAGATGTATGATGAAGTTATCTTTGATAGATTACATGAAGTTGTTTTCAAAGACCAGCCTTTAGGAAGAACTATCTTAGGCCCTCTGAGTAATATTAGATCAATTACTCAAAGTGATTTAAAGAATTATATTGAGACTAATTATAAAGGTGACCGAATGGTCTTAGTGGGCGCCGGAGCAGTGAAACATGAAGAGATGGTTAAGTTAGCTGAAACAAGTTTTGGTCACGTTCCAATATCATCCAACCCATTACCTTTAGGCACTCCAAGAGGCTTGATACCCAAGTTCTATGGTGAAGAAATTAAGATCAAAGATGAATCATTACCGAATACCTACATGGCCTTATGTGTGGAAGGTTGTTCGTGGTCATCTAAAGACTACTTCAAAGCTTTAGTGGCTCAAGCTATTGTTGGTAATTGGGACAGAGCCACAAATTCATCAGCTTCGCCATTGGCACAAACTGTTTCTAAATCACTGTTAAAGGACTCTTTACCGTCATCACTAGATGGCACCAATTCTATTACCGAAGAAGGTGGTAATGAGCCATTATGTAATTCATACATGTCTTTTTCAACATCTTACTCTGACACTGGTTTATGGGGTGTTTATCTTGTCGCTGATAAATCAACTAATGTTAAAGGTGTTGTTGATGCCGTGTTATCTGAATGGGGAAGATTGAGAAAAGGTGCTATTACCACGGAAGAAGTTGAAACTGCTAAGTCACAGTTAAAGGGCTCTTTACTTTTATCACTAGATGGCACGACTGCCATTGCCGAAGATATTGGTAGACAGTTAGTCACCACAGGTAACAGATTGTCCCCAGAAGCTGTTTTCCAAATCGTTAATGATATCACTAAAGAGGATGTTATTGATTGGTGTCAGAGATATTTACAAGGTAAGAAAGTTGGTTTAGCAGCTTTAGGTTCAACTGACACTATTCCAGGTCATGACTACATTAATCAAGGTATGAGTAACTAGTATATAGGAAGATTACCATGAAGATTACCGTTTATTGTCGCTTTTATTTGTACGTACATATTTGTATATAGCCTTCTCTTATTTTTCTTCCATTGTTTTTTTGTTTTTCCTTCACTAAGGATGCAGATTCACTGTATATACACAAATACCCCCAATCTACAAGATTTTCGTTCAATCATGGGAATCCTATTTCTACAACCCGTGTAATGTACCTTAAAAACAATAACTGTTGTTGCAGTTTATTAGACATCTCGGGCACGACAACAGTAACATCAATATGTGCCGTTAAATCGGGAACATACAAATAAGTGTTCCCTAGATGAGGGATATACAAACTGGTCCTCTCTTTATCATTACCAAACAAAGGCTTTCTTTCAATTTTTTCGTCAATCTCATCAACATTTATCTTCTCGGAAGAATAGTCTGTATTAATAAAAAACATAAACTTTTTTTGAAACTTTTTTGTATTCGGCAAGTTAATGACACAAGTTCGCAATGAAGTGGGGAAAGAAGGACAAAAAGTCAATGGTTTCACTAAGCTGAATGACAACTGCTTTAAATTAGGAGGTAATAACTGATTAGCCAATACGTCACCAATTGAGTCTGTAACACTACGGGAAAAAGTTGATAATTCAATCAAGTTTTTCAACTGAAAGAATAAATTTTTTGGATAATCAAGTTGTTTTATGTCGATTAATCTTATAATTTCCAATGATTTCGGTAACGAAGAGAGAGTTAAATTTTGTAAATCACTAAATTCCAAATGTTTTAGATGCATGTATTTACTTAAATCAATGCAGTAACTTTTCTCTCCCTGTTCTTGATTGTATAAATTCGTAGTTCTTGAAATCACTAATTTCTTTAAGAACTTAGGTAAATTGCTGTAATCTAACCATGAAGTGCAATCCGCAATATGTAGCTCTCTCAAATTCGGGAAAATAAATCCCAAAAAGATCCTCGATCTAACGTTAAACTGGACTTCCAAGTATCTAATTTGGTGAAACTTCTTTACTTCAGACCAATCTAACAGCGAAGTATTTTCTTGTGTGAGAAACCGTAAGGATAATTTTGTTAACTGATCATTGAAATTATCCAACATTCTCAAATCGCGCAACGTTCCATCACTCTTCGAGCTCAAATTCAAAATGATGTGATTTACATTCAAAACAGTTAAGATTGGGTAAAAATGAATAGGAGAATAAGTTTCCAACCTGGCAATCTGGATATTGAACTCGCTTAATAAATCTGCTGATTTAGTTAGCAGACTCATGACATTATATAAAATATCGGGAGACGCTAATCTTAAATGATCATACTTAATAGTTTTCAATTTGAAACTGTTCGTTCGAGCTTCTGTATAGAATGAGCTATCGTTCTTCTGATCGAAATCGTCATTATCTTCACCTCCCAAGCCGTAATAAACCTGTTGATAGGCAGTTAAAAACTGAATCAAATTAGAAAACCCATTAACTTGATTGCTACCCTTAGTAATCAACTGTAAACAATTCAAATTCGGATAAAAAAACAACCTTCTTAAATCACTAATTGTTCTTAAATAGTGACTTTTGAAAACAGTGACTTTCTCCACAAAATCAGGCTCTCGTAAAAATTGATGAATTCCATCTCTTCCTAGTTCTACAGTGATTGTTTTAGCATTCTCGACAAGGTATGTAACCAACTCAGAACTCAACTTGGAATTCAGAGGATTAGAAGCAACTGATGCATCAGACACGATATTTTCAGCCTCCATGGACGTAATTTCTAGTGTCTGAAGATTAGGAAATCTTTCAAAAATAGAAAATGCATCCTCTGGTGACGGCATAATAATATTATGTTTGTCACCTGTTGATCTAGAATAAAACCAGTCAATGTTAGCTGAACGAACTGAATAAATCAATATTATATTATAATAAATTGGCTCAATGGTGTCTCTTCATCCTGTTGATTATGTCCCAGGTTTTGTTCAGATTGAGATGTCTTCCTTCTCAAATTACGTGAATGTTTCCTATAAGTTTTTTCTCCTTGTTCTGCTAAATACACCTTTCCATCATCTGAGTCATTCTTGAATCGATCAACAAACTTCTTCGATACCAATTGCTTCTTATCCAGTTTCGCAATATACAGTTCAAGGACATACGTTTTCAATTCAACCGGTAGAGAGCTGAAAACAAAAGCAAATTTCAAACACCTATTCTCATTTTGATTATCAATATTATGGCCACCAAAGTTGAGGGAATGACTTCGTTTGTAATTTATTAAAGGAGACACTGATAAATCACTAGTCTTTTGAGTACCCCTAAATGTCATCTAAATGGAGCAATATTAATTCCTCAATCTTAACTCCTCCGCCGACTTTCTTTACTATCCACAGTAATAGTTTGAATAAGTATGTTGAAAGTAACAAATACATAATACATTATCATCAGTCAGTATATGGCAAATAGATTAAGAATGTGGCGGTGTAATAGTCTGGAGCAAGTGCGGCTTGCTTTAATGCACGCAATATCGACAAATTAAGCCATTTAAAATGATGTAAAATGTCATATTTACATCATTTTCTTTTAAAACGTATTCTTGACATGGAAAAGTTTTACAGTATAATCAATATATCTATTAACATAAGTCAAAGAGAAAGTGTTGAAATATAAGATATATCGTCCTAATAGCAACAAAGACTTTACGGTTAAGTAAGTCATTACATGATCATAAAAATAGCAAACTTACTTATCCTTAAAGTTATATAAAGAAGGGTTGCTCTTCACTTTTATCATCCTATCCATTAAGGATATGTTTTATATGTTATATAGCCTTTATTATTACTGATTATCCTCGATATATAAAGACTAAATCATTATTAAGTGCTATTATTACTATTACTTCAATTTGGATCTTGAACGAAGAATATTAACATTTCAACAGAAAGGAAAACATTTTAACTAAGATGAAAAAAAGAAGCCCCTAGTTAAGAAATGAGTTACTAAACGGTTTACAAGCCTAATTTAATTCAGTAAAATGAGAACAAATAAATAAAATAAATGCACTTAGGCCACCTAAAAAAGACTAATCACGAAAAAAAAAAAACCTCGGGGTATATAGAAAGGTAGTCAACAACATAATTCACCTGTGAGAAAAAGCACCAAAAAAGAAAAAGTAAAGATAAAAGCCTGAAAACTAATGTTTAAATGAGGATTCTAAATAAATCTAAGAAATAGAGGAACAATAAGGAGAAAAATCATTAGCATGATTTTATTATAAAAAAAAATTTTTATTATTATGATTATTATTATTATTAATATTATTATTTGTCAAACTAAGTCTGAATAGTGGATTCATAAATTTCACCAAAGACATCAAAATGGAACTCGGACAACTGAATTAATCTATCACTGACACCTTTCAATTCTTCTTTAACGACTGCATCTTCGTCAATATTATTAGAAGAATCATTAGAATTCAAACGTTTTAAAATGATATCAAACATCTTACGTTCCATAATAGTGTAAACTTGAGAGTTTGGTTGTGTTTGTTTCGATAACCAATTCAAACAAAATGTGATTTTTTCAGAATTTAAATTTTTGACATCAGATCCAAATAATTTACTAATGAAATGAACTGATAAATTATTCAGATTCTTTGTCCATTTTGAGTTACCGTTCTCATCAACTATAATGCTCAAGATGTCACTTTTCAAAGCTCTTAAATTTTCAATCGAACACAACTCAGATGGCAACTTATACTGTCTGCTAATATTCGAATATAAAATCATGCAAATCTTGATACAAACCAATTGACGAATATCAGCACGCAATAAAACTAATCTTGAATGATCGAAAGTCAAAGTGGTTGGGAATTCATTGCACATCTTAGAGCATGACAGCAAGTTTAAAACACCAGAACTTAACACTTCTCTTGGGGACTTAATAGTTGCAGAAGAAGATGTCAACTTAGAGTATGTCTTTTTAAACCAATCTAATGATTGAGTAAAATCAATCTTATTCTTGGTACTTGCGTTGTGGAAATATTCTTTTTCGAATGAAACAGCAGTAGAACAGAGTAAAGGACGTAAAATACGAATTTGATGATTAGCGACATCTAATTTCATGGCCTCAAGAATAGAAAACAGAACTCTTAAGCCATCGACTAATAGATCCACATTTAAATTATTTTGTTCACTTGCAGCTTGTTCAAAAATGGAATTCATTTCATCGACCCATGAATCTCTCATTGGAGCACAATGTAACTTAAAAATACTTGAAATCCAATTAGAAAACTTGATAAAATTGAACGATGATGAATTCAATTGTTGAATCAGTAAACTGATATCCATAATATCTTCAACAACAGCTTTATCCTTTGATGGTAACAGACTTAACAAAATATCTTTCAAATTCTGAAACATAACGGCGATGGACGAATCTGGTGTAATGGTTTTATGAGATTGTAAAATTAGTGCAATTTCATTTTTAACAGCTAACCAATATTTATCAGCTTGTAACTTCTTACGCTTACCACGTTCACCATCTAAATTAGGTCTAAACTGTAATTGAGGATCAAATAGAATATCGTGTCTTAATTGTAAGTTTTTCAAAATCTCTTGTAAATCAATTTCATGTAAAGATTGTAAATTAACAGGTGGTAATAATAAATTTTGATCTAGCAGTTTCTCATCTGAACGTTTTTGTTCTTTTTGATGTTGTTGTTGTAGTTTAAAATTATTTAACAATATACCCGTTTGCTTATAAGATGTGATCCAAATATTAGGAAGAGAACGGGATCTGAAACGTTTTGATATTGGCAGAGTATTAACTAACAAGGAAGATGACGCGATACCCGTTAGTGCTGATGGCGATGAAGAACAAGGAGAAGATGGTGAATTTTTGAATAATTTATTGGTCTTTTTGTTTCTTGGCTTCTTTGGAGCTTTTAGTGTTGTACTTCTCAAATGAATGTGATGATGATGATGATTTTTATGTGGATGTGGATGTGGGTAATGCTGATGTTGTCTATTATTATTATTATTGTTATTATTATCGATACTATGTAATTGTGTTGCTTGTTGTTGCGGATGGTTGAATTCAATAGATGAAGATGTCAAAGGAACGTTATCCGTCATAGAGCTGGAAATGTCTTGTAAAGAAGAACACGACGACAAAGGAATCGATTGCAAAGAAGTCGATGATTGCATACTGCTAATATTATCTGGTGACGAGCTAGGAGAAGAAGTCATATGTAAGGCATGAGCAGTTGTAGTCGAAGATAAAGTCAAGTTTCCTGAAGGTGAAGCAGTCGGAGAACTTATACCAGTTGTATTTAAATTTGTAGGCACAACCACTGAAGGTCTTCTATTTTCAACAACTTCCATTGCATCTGTATCATTAGCAGTTGGTTGTGTAGGTATATTAGAAGATTCTGTACTAAACACATTCTTAAAATGTGGAGGACGCTGAATTTCTTGATTGTCGTTTGAATTATTTAGATGCGAGTTCATTATGAAGAAAGAATTATTGGAATATAAAAAATTGTGCCTGGAATATAGGAATGAAAAAAATTAACGTAAATGTGATGTTCTATAGTTAGTTGAATAGGAGGGTCTATGAATTAGAAGTTGATCGGTGATACCTCTAAATATATATATGGATATTGGATATTGAATGGCGTTAAAAATAAAAGTAGCTTAATGAAAGAGAATATGAAACGTTGATATATGAAGTCTATGGACAGATGGATGGATGGATGGATGGATGAACGAAATAGAGGGGACCTTTTTTTATTTCTTTTGAAAAATGGAAGCTACCAAAAGAAAAGGACGTTTCAATGATTTGAGGGAACCCTGATATTAACGAAAAAGAAAAAAAAAGGAACACTGAAAACGAGAAAAATGAAGTTGTTTCTTTTTTTTTTTTTTTTTGGAAGGTTGTACTGTCTACCACAAGTCGTTTCTTATGATGGAATGAATATGTAGGGAACTCTATAATAAAATGAGCCAGCCAACTTATTGAATGGAATACTTCCACTATTTGCTATTGAATTAGTCTTGATGAGTATAAATCGAATCAACACAATAGTATTGATTTCTAAAATAATGGAGGAAAGTCGTTAGAGATAATAGTGGATGCAAAGATATATCGAACAACTGGGGAGAAAAGAAAAGGATAACGTAAACGATGGAAGTGAAGAAAACAGGGGAATGGTGTGTCAGAGTAGGAGTAGGAGTAGGAGTATAGAGTATGTATTAAGAGGTCAAATGATTAAGTATTAAGTTATAGAATTCAATCTACTCTTGTCTTGTTTCAAAAGAGAGGAAAGAGGTAAAGCTTTTCATTTTTTTTGTCTCCTTTTCCTTTTGTCTTTTGTCTTTTGTCATTTCCTTTCATTTCCTTCCTGCCCTCTCCTTCTCCAATTTTCGCCAGCAAAAAAAATAATCAACGATTCGCCATCTGCGGTTTGCCGTTTCTTTTTTTTAAGGTTTCTTTTTTTTTTCTTCTGAGTTTTTTTTTTCTTGTTTCTTTACCTCAAGAGGCTCGTAAAAGGCGTCATTGGCAGATCCTCGTGCGTGTTATGCACATGGGCTATTGTCATACTGTGCATGCAAGGTATTCACACACCCCGTATTTAATTGTCGTGAGCTTCTCTCTCTCCCTGCTGGCCTCTCGTTGCGCATCCGCCTCTCCCTCCCCACTCCCTCTAACCTTATCGTTCTCGCTGTCCGCTCCCAAAAGCCTCCCTTTTCAGATCCTTCCACTGGTCGGTGGCAAAATCCTGCTGCCCATAAAGCTGCACCCAATGGTCGATCGACTTATTACCTATTGTCATCCACCTGACGCCTGACGCTGCCGCACATTGGGCAATACTATAATTTATTGTTTTATTGCTATTGTTATTGTAATTATTATTGAAAAATGGATAACATTTGGTCTCGACTGGCGCCGCCCGCCCTGAACCAAATGAGACTGCTGTTTAATGTTTCAAGATTCAGAGCCTTCCATTATTTTTTCCCCCTTTCTGTTAGGTTTGTTCGTATTTCATTTATTTTGACTACGAGTACCAAACATATATATCATTTATGGTTGAAATATGGAACATATTTCAAATGGGTATTTGAGATGGATCCCGCATAGGACTGGACTGTTGATTATAGCTGATATATAACTTATTAAAGTAATCCAAAAAGGCCAAAAAAAATAGGTCGCATGTTCTCTATCAAGGGGAAAGTATATTTAATTGTTTCTTTTTACGGCTTACATCTTATATAATATTGCAACAACTTCTGATGTCGCATAAGAGCTTCCTGTTTGAGTCGGTGCCCTCCCTGTGTACTACATACAGTAGCTTAGAAAAGATTACGACAGACGTCTGGTGTCCAGAGACAACATTGAATTACATCTAGAAGGTAATTGTTCGTCGCTTCTTCCTCCCTTCTTCAAATAAACAAGCTATGCTCATATATCAGCGGGTAATACATGTCAGGTAATGAGCTAAGAAACTATCCCACTCCCTGAAGCACATCAAGAACATTAAATCTTTTATCAACCACTAAAGTGATCAGGTATGCTTATATTTATAATCGGTTAGACAACTCAACACAGCACATCTTTTGTGACATTACTCAAGTTATCTTCATAAACTAATCCCCCTTTCAGAGTGTTTTACAATACAGGGATTATTCCTAGTTTTTAAAAGTAACATACTATTTCTTAGATTCCAATAGCATGTGAAAATTATTGCGTGGGCTAACACTGTTTGGATGATGATTGAGTGAAGCAAGTATCATCATCATTATCACATGAAACTTTTGTACATTCAAATTTCGCGCCTAGGTTATTATGGAAGGTGCAAGAAAATGATTTCAGATTTGTGTTTCATTTGTGTGTGTACATGCTAAGAAGATGATTACACTTTGTAAAGTTGTTTTAACGACGTAGATCTCTAAATTTCAATTGCATCACAACGCCAGAACAAGGTTTGTTTCATTGCGTAAAATGTCTGGCCAAGAATATGAAAAGTCAAAAGGATAAAAACCGTTCAGAAAATATCTGAGAGTCTGGAACTCGAACTTAGTTTTAGTAATATGCATACATATGTATGTATGTATGTATGTATGTATATACGTATGTATACCGATGACCTAAAAGTTTTCATTATTCTTAATATGACTCAAGAATAATCTTAAGTTGATCTTCATAGTACAGTACATACATATACTAGTAACCTTGTACAAAAAAAATCAGAACAAAATCAAGCACCTTGTTAGCACCATTATCAAGATATATGTAGCATATGATAGATCACAGCTACAACTACATATGTGCGGGTGTATATATATGTATGTAGTTCTAATGCGGCCTCTTAGTTTCTTGATCGTCCGTCCATTTAAGTAAATTGGATCTGCGTCTATTAAAAAAAAGTCTGGGTAAATTTCACAAACTTGGACCATACCATTACCGTGATCTGCACAGCACAGCATAGCACACTAAATATCTTGTCACAAAAAATCTATTGTATTGATAGGGTGAGTAAAGTGGAAGCAACATGAAGTAGTAGCAAATTGGCTGTTTTAAACAAAATTCATAATTAGTTTTTCGTCACAATATGAGTAAAGAATGGGAGTTGATTATTTGGACGCTTTAAGCATCACACACACAGTGAATTATTATATGTACATGTGCGAATGTATGTATGTATGCATTGACAAATTTTTAAAAAATGCTTCTAACAGGCGCTTATTCCACTTTCCAAGAAACTGACATATAATAATAATAATTCCTTAGTGCGTGAAAATTGTGAGGGAGTGGCTATACACTTGTAGCTTAGTGTTATATAACATTCCAGACCATTTACCATATAGATTGTTTGACTCTTTGTTTTTTTTTAACACTTGTGTAAACTTGAGACGCTTACAAGTTTATTCATACTCTTTCAATTATTGGTGCTAAAGAAATATATGGTGGTTATGGCTAGAGTATGAAATAAACAACAGTAAGTGAGTGTTGAATCCTCATTTCAGATAATCACCCACATTTTTTCCTATTTAGAGCCAGCGCCAAACGGGTACGGAGTTGGTCCGAGTCGGATAGACTCGCATGTTAGGACTTCACCAGAGAAATCAAAATCAACCCACCAATCTGTTTTTTTTTTTTTTGCAACTTTACTCATTCTTTTGAATCCTCGCATCCTCGCATCTTCCGTGCTATATAAAGGCACAATTTCAATCCATTCCGAAATTCACCTTAACTTACAGTCACTGAAAATGCGCAGGCAACCGCCGGCTGCGCCTAAATTGTGACTAATTTGAATAATTTGAGTGTATGAATAATATGAATAATTTTAATAATAGAATATCTGCGCCTGCGCCTGCACCTGCACTTATGCACACCCGGTGTGTGTGTTCCATGTGAGTAGAAGCTGCCTCCTGTTCTCTGTTCTGTTTACATTATGGGTTGGTGGGCATGGCAGGGCAGGTGATGTGATGGGCACTTTTGGTGCACTTTGGTGCACTTGTTGCTTAGTCAGTTCACATTCCACTCCACTTGATTTCCCTTCTCCCCTTTAAACAATCTCATTACACTTCTCTTTCCGTGCGAGTTTTAATTTTTGCATCTTTTCTTTCCTTTTACGGTCGCTTCACCTGATATTGGCCGTCCCGTAGGCGATTCATTTGTGTGAGGTACGAGCACTGCCATTTTCCCTTTTCTTTTTCCGTCTTTTATTCATCTTTCTGTATGTGGTAACTGTTCTCCCTCCCATAGTTTAACCTGCAGTTTCAAAATTTTATTTTTAGTGTAAAACATATTCCACGAGAAATTATGCATATCTGCCTTAACTCATGTAAACTGTCTACAGTTCATGACCATAGAAACGAATTAAACGATGTAAATCAAACTCGGAGACTCCGCCGATTTCACTCTCTCACCGTTTTTGAAAACACAGAGGTGCGAGTCGCAACGACAAAAAAATTCTCTTGAGACTCGATGCAGCCAAACGAATAAAATGGAAAAAGGAAAGGTCACCATTTTAACCTCCCTTACATTCACATCCATTCGATTGGCTTGTTTCTTCTCACCTGTTTAATATATCTTTGATTCTCCACAATTTTTTCTTAAGTCCATACTTTTGTTAGGAATCGTGGGAGGGGGTATGGGGTTAAAAGATTAAGGGATATATTGTGTATATCATCGCTAAACAACAACTATTATTACAAGTGTTTTCTGCGAGTTTCGTTTGTGGAACTGTATTGTTTGTTGGTTATATTCGAGGAAGGAACATCAGTAGCAATCTTAAACATCCTTGCAACTTAAACTATGACTTGTTCTTGTGTAGTTGCATTTCTTAAGTCTTTTCCAGACTGATAGAATGTAGTTAGTATCTTCTCTTTTAGCTAGTCTCAATTACAATTGACTATCCTGCGTCGAAGTAATCTTGACACCATAGATGTCTCAATTTTAGATGTCTCTTACTAGTTTGTAATTGAAGTTTTCAGTCACACGACATCCCAAGTTTCTTTTTGTCTTGGTATCTGTGTCGATCTGAGAATAACTTGAAATCTCTCAAAAAGACGTAAAAAAAGAATTTAACAGGGGACTTAATAAAGCAAATATTTCCCTGGATATTCATCAAAGTACAGATAACTTGAAGGTGTAGGTAACGGCGAGTGATCTTAAAATGTGTCTATTTGCACTCTTGGCTGTTTGTAACAAGAATAATATTTCTTGGTTATTCCTGTAGCTGATTTGAAGAAAACTACAACCAGCATCCATGGAACAACAAACATAAAAAGAATTCACTACTTATGATTTAAAAAAACACAATTCACTAACTACAACAACAAAATCATGTGAATGCCATCATATGTCTTTAGAGGTAGTTAAAACCTTTCGTCTAACCCGAAAAGAATAGTCAGTTTAAAAGGTACTCGCTGAAAAAATCCCCTACAACTGGTGGTATGTTGCGATCGCAGTTGTTCCCTTTGATCCCCCTTTAATAGATATTATTGTTGAGATGGGTTGTTAAAAAGCGGTCCTTTTTAGTTTTCACTCCATACAAACAGCAGTTCATAATATGATTTTCTTTTACAGGTTCGTGCAATGGTAATATTTAGGTAAACGCATTGTAAGGATATTGGTTTTGTGATTCTTATATATCCGCTCTTTTACCTAGACGACTGGAAAACCACAAGTTCTCATATATAAATATTATATAAGAAAAGGAGAAACGAACAAACAAATTATAGATATGAAAACAGAAATATATTGAATTTCTGATCGTGCTGTATATGTAATGGAATGAAAACTAATTTTGAATAGAACGCAAAAAACAAATAAGTAGGATATACCCAATTTACAGACAGATAAAACGCAACAATGAAAACAAACAAAAAAAGCAAAGTGTCTGGTAATTAGAATTATTAAATGTATTATTGGGATCGGTATTGTACCGATCCAGTTTTTCATAGGAATAGTATACTGTACTTATATAATTGTACAAAAAAATTACATGTGCAATATCTGTATCAGGTCTATACTTCGTTCATCGGCAGTGGGTGGCTAATTCAGCCCAGTTATGAACTGTTTAATCAAATCATAACTAGCCCACTGAACAGCCATAGAAGGCATAATTTTCCACATATTAGCACCCCAGCCTTTATACAGCCCTTTATATCCTTCATATTTAACAATCTTAGTCAACGCATCCCAAGTTGAAGAATACTGGAATCCCATTGTCCCACCACTTAAAGTGGCCACTTGAAATCTTCTTCTAAGAATATCCATTGGATAAATCAATGATTGGCCGATACCTCCACTAAGTGCTCCTAGTAAAAGTACCACTAGAGGGTTGGTCTGATAGTGTTTAGGGAATTGTTCTTTCAATTTTTCATAAATTGTGAAGTTTAAAGCGACGTATGGTGCAACACCTAATGACGTGGGAATTATACCACGGTATAATGCGAGTATTCCACCTTCAGTTAAATAAATGTTTTTCATTGATGCAAACATTCCGAGAGGTGGTTTTTGTCTAGTCTGTGGAGAACCGAGAGATTCTGATTTGGTTGTGTTCAAATTCTTCAATGCTTTTGCAGTTTGAACAGATAATCTAGTCTTCACTAAATCCATAGGATATGTGACGATCACAGAGGCAAATCCAGCTATAGAACCAGCTATTAGTTTATCACTAGTTTTCAATTCGTCATCATTTGGATTTTTGAGAACATTTTTCAATTCTTGGTAAACAGAATATTGAACTGCAGAATAAGGAAAAATTCTGATACAATTGATACCATTGCCTCTAAATAAACCTTTGTAACCTTCTTCTAGCCATATCTGATATATGGTCTTCAACGTACCTTTATTATAAGATGAGGTAGAGCCTTGTACTTGATACAGCACTTTGACTCTTTCCATTGGCGAGACGGCAGTTCTAGATAACGCCCCACCTATACCGCCGCAAAATAATGAAAGTGTTGGTTCTTGTTGTAAGAAATGAATGTACTTGGTTAATGGTGCAGAAGAGGATGATGATGGTGATGGTGATGGTGATGGTGTTTGACTAGTTATTTCTGTTGACATTGAGAGTGATGATGGATTGGTGGTAGTTAAATGAGCGAACGATGATGGAGAAGATTACAACAGAATAACACACAACATCCACCCATAATTCAAAGAGTATGAACGAAACAACAGAACATAAACCTCACAATTTGAATATAGGGATCAACATTATTGGGTCAAGTATATATCGGTAATATTGTTGTTGTGATTGATAATTTGGTGGTCCTGTGTGACAAGATTCGAATCTCTCTCGCTCGTTACTTTTTATGAGATTCGTGTGCAGGAAGAAGGCAGCGAAGATATAGATCACGCGCCTTGAAAGTTCGGCAGTTGAATGGGCCGTGATTTACCTTATCAGCACACATCACTGGATAATATTGCCAACACTATGTAATGGTTTATATTCGGATTATTAAGTGTCTACCATATCACTCGGTTACGCTATGAGTGGAAGAAAAATAAACAGCGGGATACAGACTATCAGTGTGTAGATAATTAAACAATCCAAGTGGAACTTTTTTTTCTGTGGGGATATCCGGAGATGGAGGGAAATTCTGCATCGATCGACGCAGTAGGAATAGAATAGATGACCAGGTCGATTTTTGATCTCAGATATATTTGATCTGATCTGGGCAGTTTTCGAATGGAGTTGTTTCTATGTCATCACTGCTTGATTGAAGGTTATGGAAACATTATAGAAGACTAATGATTGACTGTCCATACTGACATCTAGGCATACTATTGTTACACCTGTTGAAAGGCCAGTTCAGTAGACGTAAAAACCAAATACTGAGACATTGGCCACTAATTAGCCACACTATTCGACCCCCGAAGCAAAGCCACTCGTTTTTCCGCAGCACTTAACAGAAAATACGAAGAGAAATCTAAAGGACATATTCTTACCGAGAGAAAGTTGTTTAAGGGGTAAGTAGAATGGAATAATTCTTGTTTTTTTGCATTGTAAGAGCTTTTACTGAAGTTATAATAAACATTAGAAGGTTTGATTGTATTAAAGAGGAGGGAGAGAAAAAAAAAAAGAGGATTAGCCCTGATAACTGCTTGGTGCTCAAATATTGCTCAATCACCTACCTATTTACCTTTATTATACGGGACAAGCAGAATCATACTGTTATTTTGTTCTAACATTAAGATCACATTGTAATATATCAGGCGAAGCAGAAAAAACAAAAACAAAAAACAAAAAATGGAACAAGATGGACTTGAAGTTGATGAGTTAATGATTCAGCAATATCATACGATATTGAGATCATTTGACGATGAATTTCTTGGAGTTAATGGAGGTGTTCATGAATTAGACAATGATTTTTTTGAATTCATCTACTCATCATTAAACAATTTAGAGTGTGAGTTTCAGACTAAGTATGAAGTCAAGAGTTTGTTGAAAAATTATCAAAAGAGAAGGACACTACTGAGCAGGAATGATAACATTGTTGATTCTGAGCTGTTATCCAATTATAATAATAATAATAATAATAATAATACCAATAGTCAAGATAATCTTATATTCAACAAGAATGAGAGCGATTTTATTAATGAGGATGATTTTGAGTTGTATGAGAGTGATTTGAGCCACTATTCCCGACAGCAATATCAATCATCGAGGAATGCGAATTTAATGGATATTCAAGGTTTGATATGGGAAAATATGTATCAACGATTGAAAGTCATCAATCAAAGAATGAAGATGTTTAAAAGCTATACTCATCTATCAAATTCAATAGCACTAGCCCAACGAGATTTAGACTTCCAATTGAAACAGATGAATACTACCATTTACGAGTTTCAAAAGTTTTTCACTTTACCTAAGCCTAAATTAGTTCATTTCCAACTACGAAACTTAGTATCCAGTATGAATAAAAATGAGATTTATTACTCTATTGAGAATGAAAAGGAAAGATTTGAAATTATGAAGTTGAACCCACAACAGAATAAAGCGGAGAAATTGATAACATTTCATGAAGATTTCAAAGTCTCAACATTGACTAGCAATGCAAGTTGTCTGTGCGCTGGTTCATTCAATGGTGAATTATTGACTTATTACCCTACTTTAAACTTGAAACAGCAATGCAAACTAACAGACGATACAAATGGGATAACGAACTATATCTTAGCATCTCAAACTAATTTAACTCAAGATTTAATAATAGCATCAAACGATAAATACATAAGATCTTACAATCCGAAACAAAATCAAATAACATCTAAATTACAATTTGACTATCCTATCAATTGTATTTCCGAAAACCCAATCAATTCAAATGAATTACTATTAGTTGGCGATTCACAACTGTCAATTATAATAGACCGTAGAATCAATCGTACAGTAGAGTCGTTTAAGCATCATCACGATTTTTCTTTTTCTTGTGATTGGGGGAGCGATAACCTAATGGCTACAGGAAATCAAGATGGGTCAGTAAGGTTGTACGACAGAAGGAATTTGAAACGGTCATTAGTCAATATGTCTGGGTTTTTCAATGGTGCCGTTAGAAACTTGAAATTTAATAACAATAATCATAATAGAAAAAATGGGAATCGGGATAATAACAATAATAATATTTTAGCATTCGCGGAGTCAATAGATAACGTTTATCTATTGGACTTGAATTACTGTCTCACTAAAGACAAACATGCTTCAACAACAAAAAGTGAAGCTCCGATTGCATCTACAAACACGAATAAGACTTTCAGCGACAGCCACTATTACTATTCTAGTAACGACTTAAGATACCAAAACATAAACTTCTTTGGGAAGATTACAGGATTATGCTTTAATTTAACGGATGATGAATTTAACGAGGTGTTGACTTTAGGTATCAGTGATAATTCCGTTGGTGGTATCCTGCAGTATAAATTTAATGATTTTGGTAATACTAACGTAATTTCAAATGACTATGAAAAGTTGCATAGTTTGGGCGGTAATGATAATGAAACCAGGCTAGATATGGATTGGCTATGATAAATAATAGAGATTAGGTTAGGATTATTGAAGTGGGCTGGGATACGGTTTAACAAAAGACGAGCTTTTTTTAAGAAAGTGTAATGGTCCAGTTATGGAACGAATATCTAGGAGTGTGGGACGAGAGTGCTTGTGACACTAGCTATGTCCATGGTGAGATATTAGCTACAACAAATTATGTATAACGTTAAGCTAATAAATACACTTCTTTCGAAGTTATCTTGATGATTGGTTATAATCTAATAGTTTTAAAAGACTCCAGTAAGATCTATATAGATACACATATAGAGGCAAAAACAAGACACAAGCAAGAATTAAACGAATAGCGTAATAACAAAGACAAACAAACACACACGGATCGCCCAACAAATCCCCGATATCTCAATTTCACAGAACAACTCTCTCAACACAGAGTTATATTACCGAAAGTTTAAACAACGATGGAGCCACCATTAACTTTCTTTCCTGTCTTATTGATGACTTTTAAGACAGTATCGTAGTCTAGATCTTTCACAGTTTGCACATCAACAGTTTGAGATTTTAAAGAGATATCAACCTTTTTAACTCCTGGTAATTTGGTGAGCACTCTATTAACGGCATTAGAACAGCCGGAACATGACATGGAGACATCGAAATGGTATTGATGATCTGACATTTTGTTTTCTTTAAATATGCTATCAATCAAATTATTCAGAGTTATAGATATATAACGGAAGAAGAAAATTCCAAATCACAAACTATATATTTGAACTGAAAGCATAGAGAGAAATGCCGGTTTATAAATAAATAAATCAATGTAGTGAGTGGACTGGGGAAGAATAAGTAAATTTGTAAGCAAATAACTAAAGGATTCGGAGATATCAATCAAAGTTAGTGGAGTGAAATAAGGCTCTGATTATGTAACATCACGTTGTGGTTGGATTTTGGCGGTGTTTTTGCTATACGATATATATAATGCACTATGTTTTGAGGTGTTTAAGCCTTGACAAATAGGATCGGATCGGAGTCAGAGTTGATATAGGTAAGTGATTAATGGATGGTGCAGTTCTTCTAAGCCCCAGCAGAATGCCCTCAAAACAATCCAATCTGTGTTTCTTCACCTTAAAATCTTCTGACTTGGGATCGATAACGATAGCTTTTAAATTACATTCAAATGCTTATCCTATAACAACATCGAATTTCCTGAGTCTATGTACCGGTGGTCTCAGTATTCAAAATGGAAATATACATACTAGTGAAGTAGAGAAACAAACCAGGAAAGAGTTGTCATACAAGAGATCTCTAGTGACCAGGATAGTATCTCCTGAGTATATAGTACAATGTGGTAGATTAGCGAAGCGGTCAGCTAAGAGTATATTAAATTCTTCGACTGTCGAAAATTTAATTGATCAGACCGAATATGAGGATTACCAAAGAAGAAGAACGAGACAGAATTTGAAATGTTTTACTAAACCAGGACAATTATGTTTAGTCGCTTCTCCACTTGGCACAACAATCAAGAGAGTAGATTCGAAAGCTGAATTTTTCATAACATTACAAGATTTATCTCAGTTTGAAGATGATGATGATGATGAAGAAGTTGAGCTTTCGCAATATATGATTATTGGAGAAATCTATCAGCCTTCCACCACCAGTCGTAGAAGTGGCGGTTCTTCTTCTTCGAGAGCTCTTAAGAAGTTAGTTCAGTGGTTAAATGAGATTGAGGTTAACGATCAGGACGAACCTATTCATGAATGTTGGATTGATAATTGTGGACAATTAATTCCAGATATTGAAAAAGACAGGGAACGGTATGAAGTCAAAGCCTCCGATGCGAAGGAAGAGAACAAGCAAGGGGGTGACAATACAAAGAAAGATGTCATGAAAGAAACTCAGAACGATGGAGATCAAATCAACGCATTTGATGCATTATACGGGACGAAATCTAAAAGGCTTCGATCGTTGAAAACTACTGGTGCTGGTCATTCGGACGCAGATCATTTCAAAGTCAGTAGACATAAAGATGAAAAAGAACGAGATAGTGGTAAAGACAGAATCAGCAGTAGGAGTTATAGAGACCGTTCGTGATTAGTCAAGTGAAAGTGAAGTGAAGTTTTTTGCATCTAGATACGAGATTATTTGTGTAGTATAGTTTAGGAATCAAAACCGCTTGTACTTAGATATGGAAAAGAATGGAAAGGGAAAAAACGAGAGGGAGGGGCAGGGACAGTAAAAGTGGTAACAGGTAATAGTGGATTGAATGTGCAAGGGATCATGACCGAGAGATTCAAAGCATTGCTCGTCAACCGGAGATACACTCTTGCTTGAGAAAAAGTTAGATCTGACATCCATCATGATTCACATAATGAACCAGAAGCACAAGTTAAAATGAAGTAATCTTTAAAAAAAGGAAACCTCAAGACAAAAACATAATAAGAAACTCAGAAACAGAAACCCGGGAGAGAAAGCGGGTGAGGCGATCAAGTCGGGCTCTAAGACTAGGTTTCTTTGTTTAATAAAACGGGTATTTCCGGGTTCAAGTGATTTCAGCTTTCAAACTGTACCCATTGCAGGAGGGGAACAGTGACGCCGAAAAATGGATGGTTGATTCAACTAAAGGAACTAAAAAGACAACACAGAACAGGAATGAAAAGAAAGAAGAAAAGTGGATATATACAACTAAAAATGGCCATCGCCAGGCCTTCGCCAAAAAACCAGCGAAGAATTTTTCTCTGTCCTACCATGAACAACAACACCCGTTCACTGGCCACCCTGTTTATTTATAGCAGCAGAAGAGACGGCGAAACTCTGCCAACGCTGCCAACGCTGCCAATTCTGCGAACAAAGGCTCATTTTTCCCTTCCTCGCTGCCGAAACAAAGCACAAACAGTCAAACCAGTTAGTTACATAGAATCACGCCCTTGTACCTTCTTTTATTCTCTCCTTTACTTTCTCTTTACATTCAAACTTACTCCCACACTTGCACTCATAGATTAGATTAGATTAGATTTAGACCCTTTTTTTGTTTCTCTCTATATCTGGACTTTCATTCATTTGCCAGAGATCCATACCGATCCTCAACTCCTTTTTTCAATCAGGCCATTGTGTTTACTTTGTTCAAAGATTACCATCCGGTTCGATATCTCCCTCTGCCATTGATTTGTTTTTTTTTGCACCATATCGTCATAATCTCAGTAACTGTCGCTGCCATTTACTCATTCTGATCCAGTGTTTTTTTAATTATTTTATCTCTATTTGACACTTGTCTATTATTTTCATTTGCTTTTGTTTTCTTTTTTTTGAAAAAATCCTTTGATCACAAGGACCACATACATCTTATTTTCAGCATTCACATCAGTACTTTCGTCTACCTACCATGCCATCTCGTTCCAATATATTAAGTGTTGGAGATCATCCTAACTTGGCTTTCTACAATTGGAGATTATTCAGCTCTAAATCGTGTAACTTATCTCTTGTTAATAGTACATCTTTATATGATTCAACGATTACGAATTCCTCTTCCGATCTCCTTTCGAGTAATAACACCTTTCAATGGTCTTCTAAACAGTTTGGCGTCTCAAGATACTCAATTTCATCTCTTTACAATTCTTTCGATGATTATTTAAGCTCATTTTCATCTTCCGATAACGTTGTCAAAGTGGATTATATATTTGTTTCGGCAAGTTCTTTACAAGAACTATCAACTTTTGCTATCAAATTATCAAAATTATTAGAATTCCAATTTTCTATAAACAATATTCCAACTATCCTCGTTGAATCGACGAATTTTGTCAACTTAGCGCCTTTCGTTAAGATGTCTTTACAAATAGATACCGATATACCAATTTTATCAATAATGTCAGACTATGATATTAGGTTAGTCGGTTCCAATAATTATCAAGTTTATCAAAGCAAAAAGGAAAGTGATTTAATCTATATTGGTAGAGCAGGTTCCGAATCACAATATTCCACAGATGATATAGCATCAATCAATAAAATTTCTGATTTATTTGAAAGTGCAGGTCTTGATGTTTACAAATTAAGTACTCCTTTGGAATTTTTATCTTACCAATGGAAATTTGCATTACCTAAGATTGCAGTTGAACCTTTGTCAATATTGTTTGAAAAACCTTTCCCTGATCAATTACAAGATCAAATTTTAGCAAAACCTTTGATAAGTGGGTTAACTTTAGAAATTATCACAGTTATTAAAACGATGGGTTGTAAATTGTTTAAAAGTTATGATAATGAAGTTTCTCTGTTGAAAAGATTATCTCAATTGTATCCAATTACAGAATTAAGTGATGATTATTCGGAAGCTCCAAGATTATTTTACGATTTTTATAATCAAAATGAATTATACTTAGATTTATTATTATTACAACCAATTTTGATTGCAGATGATTATAAAGTCAAGACACCATATTTAGAATTTTTATATTCCATGATCACCCAATTTAAGAATAATAATCTTTCAACACTAGAAAATCCAAATTCAATTTTTTGGTTAAGAAAAAACTCTGAAAACATTAAACAATTGAAATTAAACCAAGAAAGTTTAGCTTTACAGAATGCTTTGAAAGAAAAAGAATTGAAAATTGCAAAATCTGAATTAGATGCACCTTTCCCTGTTACAACCCAAACTGCATCGAATCATGATATCATTCAACAAGAACAAGAACAACAGCAGCAGCAACAACAACAACAATTGACTGGTTTTTCATCTCAATCAAACTACCAAACTACTCTTTCTTCTCAACAACCATCATTACCCCAACAAGTTGTTCAATCGAATTCATACAATTCCTTCAATGAACAACAACAACAACAACAACCACAAAATGGTTCCGCTTACAACAACCATTATGCAAAACCAAGTTTGGACAACGATTTAGAAGAATTGTCAGAAATGGCACACGCTTATGTATTAGCAGAACAAACTCCTCCTGCTCAATCACTGCCTCAATTACCACCTCAATTACAGAACAATTATCAACCTAAACAAATACCTAGTGTGTACAATCAACAACCTCAGCCTCCTCCTCAGGCTCAACATAGTAGAAAAAATTCGCCTAAATTTGATCAATATGGTAATGTTATAAAGCTTCAAGAGTTTCAAGTCCCAAATCAACCACCATATCATCAATCCAATGGTTCTTCTCCGCCAAATTTTATCCCATCCCAAAACCAACCTCACCGTTTGCCTCCACAAGGACTAACTTCTCATCAATCTATTTCCCAGCAACAGAAATTTCCGCAACCTAGAAGACACCCATCGATGCCAACGGCATACACTCAGGAAAACCTGTCATTAATCTCCGGTTCTAATGACAGAACCTACACCATGCAGTCATCTTATGACTTGCAACAACAGCAACGACAAATGGCTGATACCTCATACGGTTCAAACTTTTCTGGACAAACCAGACAGTTTAAACCGACATCAAGAAAAAACAGAAAGTCATCAAATTTAATGTCTGGTATGCTATTAGGAAATGATACAAACCGTATGCCAGGCGCATCGAGACATTCAATGATGCCTGGAATGGGTGGCCCTGTCCCTGGCCCGGGCACGGGCCCTTCTCAAGGTAATGTTAATTTAGCTCAGCCTTATCCATTGAGACAATCTTCCTCCGCAGGGTTAATTAATAATGTCAATACTGATAGAAGACCTCAGGTGTCTAATGGATTAGGGATAAATAACAATGTGAATGGTGGATATGCTGCTGACCCTCAACAGTCTCAACAACATTATCAGTCACAACAAACGATGAGTCAATACGCTTCGCAACCTAACTTGAATCAACAACGTTCTCAACAGACGTTGAATCAGAATCCTCCTCCTCAACAACCTGCAGTTCAGCAAAATGAAAATTTTACCCCACCTCAATCTCAATATCAATCTCAAGATCAATTACAACAACAAACTAGTTCTACTAATGGATCAGAAGGAAGCCTGCCACCGCAAGCTGATCCTTCAGGTGCAGCAGGGATCATCAATTCAGGTGGCAACAAATTAGTTCCTGTTCCTGAACCAACTCCTGCTCCTACACCAGCATATCATGTTTCTTCTGAAAAAGATGAAAACAAGGTTAATAAGAAGGAGAAAAAGACAAAGAGAGGTTTTTTTGGTAGAAAGAAGTAAAGGTTCAAAAAAACAATTGTCATTAATTTGGTTTGTTTTTGAATTTTTGTTTGATTTTTAATTGTTGTTTGAAATTCTTTAATTATATGATTTGCTTGTTTATATGACGACTTTGTGAGTTTCTCTCTTCCTTTTTTTTTGGTTATTTTATTTGTATCCTTTTCATATGTGTTGTTTTTTTATATTATGTGTCAAATTCAGTTTTAAATTTTGTAATCTTCTGTATCGACTAACAAAACCTTGTACTATTATTTAATTATGTTTGCCTCTCACTCCCTTCTTTCTTTCTTTCTATTAGTTGACTGTTTATTTACATATGCCAATAAAAGACTAATGGAATTCCAATTCCCCTGACACTTTCCATTTAGATAATTCGACCAAAATAAAAGTACAACATCGATATATATACATCATCAGTTTAGTCACTTTTTCACGGCAACAGTAATAAACATAGGGTCTAAGGCACAACTCAAATCAAGCTAATTAGGGCTACTCGCACGCCAAAAAAAATGACAGCGAAGGAGGGAGGGGATAAGACAATCATGAGGTTTTGATTTGTAACATGAGATAATAGATCTATCTCATCTTGTATGACGATATCTTCTTCTCATTCAGCTGTTGTATCAACAAAGGTTAAATATACATTCAATTCTTTGACACTCATTTATGAATATTCGCATTGATCGAAGACAATGATACAGCAAGTTGTTCGTACTGTTAAACAAAACCGCAAAGGTGCTTCCTCCTTAGGATCAGATTCTTTATTGATAAGACATGTGATTAGATTCAAATCATCCTCGTCATACAGCCTGGATAAAAACAACAAGACGGAGTCCAGAAAGGCCAAAAAATCAGCTCATCAATCACAGTCATTTTTTGAACTAGATCCAGCTTTTAAAGATCCTTTGAGTGCTTCGTTGGACTACGATATAGATTTAATTACACTTTCAAAGAAGCCTAAGAAGACACAGAAGTTTGGTGACGTCTTGATGTCGTCTTCATCGAAGTCATTATCGAATAGTCTTGGTAAGGTTACTTCATCTTCAGTTTCAACAGCAACTGGTGATGCCACGATCAAGAAGCAAAAAACAAGTTCACTTTTGGATTTAGCTGGATCAGTCAAAAAGAACAGTGGCAGTGATCCTCTTGAGAATCGACTTAATGATACTAATGCCCATGCGAAAGTGAATTCAACTGTTACGGAGAAAGGAAACACAATTATTAATAAACTAAGCACAGAAGAAGATATTACCGCTTCAACTGCTGCACCTGTTCAAACAGAATCTGAATTGATAACTGCCTCTAGCACGGCAACCAACAATAACATGCCACCACCTATTTTGGAACAGAAAGTCTCTTTGAATGCAACGATTGGTAAATTGCTTAACGAGGAAAGGCATAAACCTCATCACCATCATACCCAACCCCGTGGATCTTTTAAAGATTTATTAGCATCGATCAACAAAGTTTCCAAATTAGATAATACAACGGATCAAATATTACCGAAAATGACTAAGTTGACCCCAATGCCAACGTTACAACCTTCTTCAACGACTCACCATCTAGACAATCTACAAATTGAGATGGATAGAGAATCTTTTGAGAATTTCCTTCAAGGTGCTAAATTAGAACATGATATAAAAGAAAATTCGAAATTTAAGTCAGAAATCAATTATGAATGGTCAAAACAACAATTGACCAGCAATCCGAAAACTTTAGAGAATAAGAATTTTTTTACTCCTGTTCTTCTTCCAAATACTTTGATTCCAAGTAGTCTTTTCAAATCATCATCTACTAACTTCAATAAAATTGACCTATTCCCAAACTCTGAATCTACTAGGATAGATAATAGCACCAGAAAAAAATCCAATAAACAAACTTTTGATTTCATAGTTCTTCACAAAAATGGCGCATTACAAAAATTAGCTGAATACCATCCATCGAAACTAAACTCGCTTAATAACCATAGAAATGTTTCAAACATGATGTCAGGTTTGAAAAACCCGGAACTTTATTTAAATAACATCAACAGATTATTTCAAAAGAAATGGGAATTATTAGATGGTGATTCTGATAAATTGATTTTTGTCAGATCCAAATCAATCCATACTTGGAATATAATAAGGAATTCAATGTCTGTAATAGGATTTTTTTTTGTTGTTTTAGCTGGTCTAAGTTATGCGTTAGATATTGAAGAGATTAAAATGCTGGAATGGGCGACGAATGAAGTGAGAGAGATTGAACAGTTGAGACAGATTGAGAAACAAGTCAATGTTGACAATAATACATGACTTGTTATAAGTTCATATTTTTGATATGTTTTAATATCTTACATTTTTGCGAAAAAGAATATGATTTTCAATCTATGTTTATAAAATTGTTGAATTGAATATATATATATATATATATTGTAATTCTCGCCCTTATTACAGTGAAAAACAGAATCTAATTAAATGACCTCATGAAACTTATATACACTTGAATACCCTACTCCATAACATAGTCATCTTCAGTATCCTTTTTTTTTATAGTTCTAAACTTGATCGAAGTCAATCCACCACGTTCACCCTTCCAAGATCTTAAAGCTTTCACATTATCCTCATTCGACAAATCAGGAACATTCCAACCGGTTTCATAGATGTGCTTTTCTTGTTTGATTCTCATTTCTAGTTGATCTTGACTCTTGGAAGCTGGTCTGCCTGGTCTTCTTTCACTTTTCAATGCTTCTAACTCTTCATCTTCTCTACTTATAAAAGTCTCGATAAAAACTTTCATTTCATCTAAAGTGAACACATTTTTTTCTTTAAACTCGTCTTGTTCAGTTATTATCTCTTGTAAAAACCCGACTATTTGATACTCCTCAGCTTTCTTAGCTGTATGTGATAATTTCTTTTTCGTCAATTTTTCTTCTCTCAAATGTGCTCTAGACAATAACTTTGCCTTACGTCCCTTTGGATGCACAGGAGACTTTTTGTTTTTCATTTGCTTGGTGATCTTAGCTAAACTCTTTCCCGCCATTGTAATTTACTTTTTGTTCTGATTCATTTATATATATATTTATATCACCTCTCTAGCATTGAACATGAGAAGCTTCAAGGCGTCCTGATAAATAAACGTCAGCCTGAAAAATGCCCCCAATAAAACAAAAAAAAAAAAAAAATAGAATTAAAAAGAGCACAGCCTGTAATCCCTTTAATACCGGGGAATTCCCACTTGCACAAACTAAAAATTTTCCACCCAAAAAAGTCCCCAAACAAAATTACGTAATCTTCACCTATAAGACAGAGAAAACAAAGAGCCAAAAATGACAATTTGGTCTACTGACAAAAGATATGCTTAAACATATCTGTTGACCTCTATTAATCTTTTTTGTTCATTTTGTCCGAAAGTCCTTTTAGAAATTCCGAAAACAGCAGCAATGGCAAAGCTTACCTACACGCAAGAAGAACTGTTAAGCTTCGAACCTTATGCAATCTTACCTGAAGATGTTGACTTAACTGCGTTTGTTCAACTCATCGAAGAAGTTAAAGAGGCTTTGAAAGATCTTGAAGAACAGACTCCAAGAAGAAAATCTTTTTCACACATTAAGAAGAAGAAGCCGGTCAAAGAAACAAAGCAGACTGATCAAGATGGCTGGACATCTTTTGTTGCTCCTGTTAAAGGTAAGAGGCTATCAGTCAGTGCTGAAGATGCAGTTACCTTAAAGCAACACACTATGAAGGTCAAGACCAGCAGTTCCAAGATCTCTTCAGGTAAGGCTAGTAATGATGCTAGAGATAATATCACTAACACACAGGTTTCTAAATTCAACGCTTTTGATATGTTGAATGATGATGATGAAGCTATTGAAAGCGACGATGAATAAATGAATAGAAATTGAACTTTTTTTTTTTTTTTTTGTTTGATCAAGTTTGTTCTCTCAGTTTTGGAGAAAAATTTTATGATTGATATATGTATATATACTCATGTGATATAAGATGTGGAAGTCTGCGTTTTGAGGTTTACAATCATATTCCAAGAAAATGCAATAATATTCCATGAGTATTCGAATCTCTTTGTATTTACACATTTTGGTATTTGTTTGTATAGTAGGTTCGACCTTTATTTATTTGTGTTTAAGTATTCTTTTATAACGAACGTATCTCCATTTTAATTATGTACTAAAAACCTTCAATATCGTGTTTGAATAAGTAATAAAAACTAGACAAACCACCATTTCGGCTATTTACATATTTGTTGACCCAGAACTAAGAGAATATTGTTACACAACACATTCGAAAAGTATAAAACTTGACGTCTATCACCGAAAAAAAATAGAAGAAAACAAAAAGTACCGCTATATATTGTTATACAATGAGTAACTTCCCACTTGTGCGAGATGATACAGGTTCATGAACGTTATTGACCCCATTCTCCTCTTCATGTTGATCTTCGTTGTTGCTCTTACCCTCTCCTTCTTCACTATCACTCAAATCCAATCCAGTAATACAATAAGCTAACCCACTCTTCTTATATCCATCACCAGCAGAACTAAATGCAGTCCGATTTCCTTTAGTGTTACTGTCGTCGTTACTACTACTAGTGACAGGTAGTCTTAGTATAGACGAAGCAGCAGAACTGGTACCGTCAGCACTATGTGGAGCACTGCCAGCCATAATTGATCTTAGTTCACGAATATTAGTAAAGTTGGAATTCAATCCCTTAGCAGATGACGAGTTTATTGATCTTGCTGAGGTGTTCAAACCTACTATTGAAAGAGGTTGTGACATTGAGACAGAAGAAGATGCAATGGATCTAGTACGTGAAGCTGAGCGAGACGGAGCGGAAGAGGCAGGTGTGAATGATCCATTTACTCCAACTATAGCAGCTCTTGGTAAAGGCTGATGTTGAGAATGGGAACCTGTATCAAGTACATATGTCGAAGAAGAAGATGCAGAGTTGTTATTCAAAATTGACGTTGTAGCGGTGGTTGGCCTATTGTAAACAAATCTACTTGGAGCTCTCAGCACTAATGGGATCTGAGTGCTTGAAGTTTCCAAATTGGTGAATTGTAACCATTTTTGAATATCTGGATAGTTAGATAAGATTGTTGATAGCTCGGTAGGTTTGATATCAAATGAATCTGCGGATTGTGGAGAGATATAATTAGAGAGTGAATCGATATTGCTTGGAAGGTTGAAAGATTGGTACCATAGTCCAGCTTCAGATAGTTTAAGAATCTTGTTATATGTCAAACTGATCAAATCTCCAATATCTAATGCAATTGAGGACTCCAACAAAACTAGCAAATTCAACGAAAATTTGTAGTCTTCAATGTTATTGAACCAGGAAGTAGTGAAATTCAAATAAGAAACAAAGAAATTGATACCCAATGCTTTTGCTTGATATTGTAAAATGTTTAAAATTTTTGTGTTTAACTCAGTTGTTGAATTGTCAGCTATGTCACAAACTAGATTTAAGAATAAAATGAGCGGATTATCATTCTTATTTTGAATAATATTATCAAAGTTTGGCTTTGAAAGCAATTTCTTATCCACATCTTTGGCATAGAATTTTTCCAAAATAGCTAACCATTTCACTTGAAGATTAAGTTTCTCTTCCCTTTTCAAATAAGTTTGATCTTTGAATTCGATAGAATAAAATAAGTAATTGAACAATGTCAATGAATATGGAGCTTTCTTAAAATCAATCAAAGTGTCATCATGTGATAATTGTAAAATACTCTCTATATCAGAAATGAAAATGTTAGTAATCTCTAAAAGTTGAGCACTATTTGACAACGGTTCGCCAACATTGAGAACGACTAGTTGATAATAAGTTTTCAAAATTTCTTCAATCATGTCATTTATTTGATTATTGTAATAGATATGCTTTCCTAAACTTCTGATAATATCGATATAACTATTACTCAAAGCACAATCATTCTCAACGGTAAGCAATTCTTTCTGTAACCCTAGTACGTCACTCAATATCTCTCTGACTGGTAGACCGACCATATTAACATCTTCTGATGATAACAAATTTGAGATCAGTTCGGAGATTATTTCTTTCCGTTTCAAATCTTCATATGAAGCATTAGTCAATTCTAGAATCAGGATGGAAACAATTCTATATCTTAACTCGATATGTGTCTTTTTGATACAGATTTCAACCAATCTAGTAATCCAATTGACATCCAGATTCTTCTTTAAAGCACCGGTAAGCAGTGCTTTGGTAGAATTATCAACTTGCCTTTTATTACTCGTATCGAAAAACAGTTTCAAAGAATTGATAGCCAATTCGTTAACATCGAGACTGTTTTCAGCAACCCCGGAATATGAGGTTGTTTTCATTAGTGCTAAATTAGATGGCTGTTTATCAATTTTATCCAGGATCAGTGTGATTGCTTGTTCAATTAAGGAGTATTTTGTGAAATCGTGCGAGCGTGTGGCTAAGTACTTGGATATATTCTTAGTCGATTCTAGGCCAATTCTAGACCATTCTTCCTCATTGTTATTTGTAGTATATCCAAAATTTGTAAAACCGCTATTCAAAGATAAGAATTGTTTTAATAATGAGGAATTACTTAGAAGGATTGGATTCTGAGTGGACTGCATTTTTTTACAATACTCAGTGAAAACTTTCAAACTCAATTGACAAGTGGATAGTTCTTTCAACTGTATAATGTCGTTCAAGATATCAAATATGTATTCGGACAATATTCCTAAATCTTCAGAGCACTTTTCAACTAACTCTAATAAGATGAAAAGTGTAACTTTCAAATGTCCAAATCTTCTATGTGAACTATCTGAGTAAGTCTTCTTTGACAAAAATCTACCAACTTTTTCTAACTTCGTTCTTCTTGTGGAGGCATAATATATCAAGTAGCTCAACTCTGCATTGTTTGGTTTTGTTTCATGAATGGACAGTTTTTTAGATGGATAACATTGCAATATTAGCTTTTGATGTTTTGGTTTAAGGTTGGGGATCAACGGCATTGTTGTATATATAGTGATTGACACCAGGGTTGAATTTGAACAGGGTAAGTAGACTTTAAGGCCGTCACCAAACAAATTCCATATATGTGCTCAAATGATTGACTTTGCTAACAGACTCATCATAATCATGGAAGATACAACAACATTAATCATCAGCCAAGTCTGTCTTGTTAACCAGTTAAAAAGATCCTGTAATCCGTTTTGTCCAGTTTTCTCGACGCTGCTGACACACATTTAGAGATTGGCAGATTCTGTTTATCTTTTATTTGCCATTTTTTTGGTTATATTTTTTTGTTAGGTTAAATTAATTTATTGCTTGGTGATTGTTTAGGAACTGCCTGTTTTGTTTTTTTAATTCGTAACGGTAAAATAAGTACAGAAATAGCGAGATAATATGGCACCAATATATGTGAAAGGTGGTGTTTGGTCCAACGTAGAAGACGAGATTTTAAAAGCGGCCATCTCAAAGTATGGTCTTAACCAATGGTCTCGAGTTAGCTCTTTACTTTCCAAGAAAACAGCAAAGCAATGTAAATTAAGATGGCAAGAATGGTTGAATCCAACGATTAAGAAGATAGAGTGGACGAAAGAAGAGGATTCAAGACTATTGAAATTGATTAAGCTTCGACCAAATCAATGGAATTCGGTCAGTTTACTAATGAACAGAACTCCAAACCAATGTATTGAACGGTATCAGCAGTTGTTGGATGATAATTTAGATCAATCTGATTTGAAATTGGTAGGTAGTATGAGTCAGCAACAGTCAAAGGCTGTTGGCGGTGTTGATCAGTTGAATTTAAATCCAGAATCGAAGCCTGCTAGACCGGATTTAGAAGAATTTGATGATGATGAAAGGGAAATGTTGAGTGAAGCTAAGGCAAGATTGGCAAATACGCAAGGTAAAAAAGCTAAGAGGAAAGCAAGGGAGAAGATATTGAATGAGAGTAAAAGGATAGCCATATTGCAAAGAAGAAGAGAATTGAAACAGGTTGGCATCAACACTAATTTGAAAACCAAGAAGAAATTTGAAACTCAGATGGATTACAATAAAGATATAGTATTAGAAAGACAACCTGAAGAAGGAAGGTTTGATACTTTTGAAGAATTGAATATGAATTTGAAAGATCAGACTAAATTTAAGAATTTGACAGATCAGAAAGGTTCTAAGAATCAGGAAGTTGAACATCAGAGGAAAAAGGACAAGAGACAAAGAGAGGAAGAAAGTAAGAAGAAGAAGAAGAGTAAAATCAGTTTTGAAAATGTTCAAGAAGATTATCAGATTGGCAATTTGGATGATGATGATGAAGAAGCCGAATCAGAGTTCAAAAGGAAAAAACAACGGTTGTTCTTAAGTGAACCTGAACCTGAATCCTCGAATATAGACGCTGAGAATATAGATGATATTGAAATGACGATCAATCAAGCAGCTAAAGAACTACATAGAAGTACTCACCAAAGATCGGTGTTGTTTACGAAGCCTGCCGAAGAGGAGGACAAGGTGGAAAAAGAACAAGAACAAGAACAGGAACAAGAACTGGAGAATGGTTCTGAGAATGACCCAGCAATACCCACTGGTAAATCGCAAACTCTGATAGATAAATTAAAAAATTTGCCCAAGCCACTGAACGAATTTGTAGTTGAAATTGATGATGACGAGGAGGATGATGTTTTTGGTAAGTCATCTTCACACGAGCAATTATCGAATGTCAACAACAATGAAGCAGCTGAGAATGTCAGCCTCATTGATAAAGGGGAACTGAAGTTACAATTGGAAAGAGAAGAGGAAGAAAGATTGGCTAAAATAAAGAGATTAACAACCTCTTCAGCTGTTCTGCGACATTTACCAATTCCCAGAATTACCGGAGACGCCAAGTTACCATTTGGTGAAAATGAACTAGAAAAATTGATAAACAGTGAGGCACTGAGATTAATGAGATCAGACTATCACAAGTATACTCTTGACGATATTGAAGAAGAATTTACTGAAATTCCGTCTCAATTAGAAACTGTTTTGTCATTGATAGAGGAAGAAGAGTCAAGAAACAAGTTGGACTACAGTGATTACGAATCATTTGTTTTTCAATATGAGAAAAACTTGCAATCTAATGAAATAATACCAGGAGCCACTGAATTGATTCAAGCAATAAAAGTTGTCTCCACAAGATCACATAAACTTGAAAAAAAGTTGAATTTGCAAATAGGTGGCTATTTGAATAAACAAAGAGTTTTAATCCAAGACATAAATAAGAAATTGATCAACTTGAATGAACTACAAAGAGAGCAAGACATATACTATAGTATTGTTCAAGATGAAGAGACCGTTATAGAGAGTCGTGCTACTCATTTACAGGATGACATTGACGTTTTAAATGTTGCTATTGATGAGGCTAAGAGACGGTTGTTGAATCTGTAAAGATGGGTTCTGGAATAGGAATTATATCATTTAATACCACTATAGGTAATGAGGAAGTCATCGATATTTTCATTGATATATCTCGGTCAAATCAAGTGACAGTATATAAAAAACAATTTTTTATGCTCCATGAAAATGTCAGCTTATTTTTTTTTTTGTAACAAACATAGGATAATATAAACCTTCTGTAAGATAAATACAATCCATCTCCAATTAATATCAGAAAGATATTGGGTACACCGGTTCGAATCAGAAAATCGAACTCAAAATTGAAGCACAAAAGAGTTTTAACCTGATTGCAACTTCAAGATGTCGGCAATCGCATGTGAAAGAATTACTTTAAGAGATAGATATACGGCTGTCTCTTCCACTAAGTACATTGTTATGCTTATCTAGAAAGGGTTTCAGACGTAAGGAAGCAAGAAACATCTTCCATCTTACTCTTCTTTTATCGGATCTCCGAATGCTGCTGCATCTCAGATGATCCCGAAAAAGAGGAACAATAGGAAAGAGATCGACGCAGGCGGGGTTAAAAAATAAATCGACTCACTGGCTGGTCGATTGCCGCACGACGACAGAAGTCGATTACGTTGCGTCTGCAGGAGCGCGATTTCCATTGTCTGCATTTCTTCTCTGTCAATTGTTCTGTGAGCGAGGAATTCCCGCGAAGCCCGTCGTCACGTCACTGCCTGCGTACGGTCCGCTCGGCCCGGTCCCAGCTGCCTGATAAGTGTGTTTCGCTTCCCGTACAATTCAATAGATTCTGTTCTCTCCCCGCTCACCCTCCGACCCACCCACCGGCAGGCCCGCCAGACAGACCCACCAGGCCCACTCTTCTTTCCTTTTCTTTCCTTTCCTGCCAACCACAGGCACACAGGGCGTTTCTTTTCTGTCTGCCCTGTCTGCCCCCACCGGTTCACCCATTCACCAGACACACAATAAAATGCCTTTGCTACTTCCTAATAAGGAACTTCGTCACCTTATATGTCTTCTCTTACATTGAATTTTCCAGTGTATGTTATAAAGGTTAATCAGTGTCCTTAGCTTCTAGATATTTTTTTTGCTCTATTTAACTCTATTTGAATTGGACCTTTTCAATCAACCAGACTATTTGTTTGTTTTCTATTATGCTTCCTATCTTTGAATAGATGAATCTTTTTTTTTGAACCCGCTGTATAAACTTATTACTTTGTGACATATAATAATGGTCTGTGATGACCTATCAAAAAGTTTTTCACTCGCACATCTGGACGCAGTATCAATCCCAATAATATCAACTGATATACATGGCCCTACAACGACATCATCCAAGAATATTATAAATAATAAATATATTAATAACCACAACAATCAGATGATTAATGTGGTATCTTCTACACCGTCATTGCAATCAATATTGATATCCAAGAAGACTTCATCGTTTATTAAGACTTCCAAGTTTAGTACTTCAAATAGCTCTTATTTATCATCTACTATTTCTACTTCTTCTGCGTCATCAGATAATGATAGATTCTATCATTCTGATTTCGAAAATTATCATGAGAATGGTTCTTTTGAGAATAATAACAGTTTGGTTGAAGAGTTCTATTCGACTAATACTAGTAGTAGTAGTAACGATGATGATGAGGATGATGATGATGACGAAAGTGTTATTACTTCTTTTATCACGCCACAAAGTGGTAATTCATCAAATCATGAAATTATATTAGACGATAATCATCCATTAGCCTTCTCTTCGACATTAAACGATGAAGAAGAAGAACAACAACAAGAACAGCAACAACATACACAGCCAATGCCGATAAAGAAACGTCAATCTAAACGACAGATGTTGTATAAGAATATATCTAAATCTTTAGATATCCTGAAGAATTCATCATTACTTATAAACGTATCTAATATATTATCTTTCAATGAAAGAGTCACTGATGCTAGACTGCCTGTCCAGATCAATTATAATATTCCTCCTCCTGCCCAACAACAACAGCGGCAAGATCCACAAGTTGTTCACAAACACATTTCTTTGAAAGATATACCAATGACAACATTCAACACCACTTATACAATCATACCAAATAATAATATTCTGTCTTCTGCCATGACAAATAGTCATGTATCCGCCACCATAATTAAAACTAGAGAACCTAGAATAAATTCCAATTTTTTACGCTTTTATGCAATAGATTACAATTGTAAAACAACTGGCCTTTTACCTATTTCAGACTACGAAATTGAACTTTATCAACAAGAATTTATAGAATCAAATTGCGAGTCAATTGATTCATACTTAGATGAATTTGAATATGAAACTGTAGAAGATCTCAATTATAAGGATTATTTAAGAATAGGTTTATTGTCAAGGGAGAAATTATGGTCAAATGTTATACTGCCTCCAAGAACAGACCTTTCTTTTTCTTGTATTTCATTAACAGATAAGAAAAAAACATATATCAACGATCCATCATCCTACAATTCATCATCATCATCAATATCCTCTTCTTCTTCTTCTCAATGTTCCCCTGCTAATTGTTTAGTTAGAACAAATGGGAAATTCTTACCTTGGTTGAACTTGGATGATTTTAATTCTAATAATAAAAAAAGTTTAAAACCATTCGGTCATCTATCTAACGATATTCAATTTACTGTTAAAGGCTGGGCCAATAAAAGATGGATCGCTAATACTTTTTCAGAATGAACCTGGTGAAAATTATCGCTCTTCGTCATCATCCTCATTTTTGCTATTCGATAGATTCAGTGACTATATTATCCTTCAGTTCTTTCTTCCATCTCACTATCGATTTTATACCTTTATTTATTTATTATTTATTTATTTATTATTCCCGACATTTTATTCCTTTATTTATATGGTTTTTAATATTATAATGACTCGCTTTAATGACTCGCTTTTACTTTACTAATGAACTAGAATCTGAACTTTCTCTTGAGATAACATGTGGAGATTAGCTGCCAATCTTTGTAAACGTGTCAATAAAGATATGAACTGTCCCGTCTTTTAGGCTCCTTATTGTATATAACTAAACTCTTGTCAGTGTTTAAGCACCATATATATCTATATACAACTGCCATCAGATCTAAGGTACCATTCTACGAGGATACAGGTATATATTGTAACAGAATTGCCATTGTTATAGATACTAGATACTTGAATGCTGAAAATATCAACTTATAACCGTGGACTTCCTCGGACGTTTAAAGTCAATCGTCATTTCAGCTTCGCTTCAACCCCACTTCAGAAAACCTATCTAACCAATCAACAACAACAACTTAAGCCAGATGAACTGGGATTTGTCTTTGATATTGATGGAGTCCTACTGAAAGGTTCCAGTGCCATTCCTGAAGCAACTGAGACTTTAAATGTTTTAAGTTCTCTTAATGTTCCATTCATATTACTGACCAACGGAGGAGGACGATTAGAATCTGAACGTATTGCAAACATCTCTTCCAAGCTGAAATTGGACAAGAAGTTGACAGAAGCTCAACTAGTGCAATCTCATACACCAATCAAGACTTTGATCGGGAAACATCGTAGAGTTTTAATTGTCGGAGGACCAGGAGACAAAGCTAGAGATGTAGCCAACAATTATGGTTTCCAAGAAGTATTAAGACCTATTGATTTAATCAGATCTAACCCTAAAATATGGCCCTTCCATAAATACACCAATGATGAGATTTTACAATGGGGGCTGGATCCAGAAACTTGTAATGTATCCGTTGATACTACGATTCCTGGTAAGAATATACCAATCGATTCCATCTTTGTGTTTAATGATCCTAGAGATATGGGATCTGACACTCAAATTATATTGGATTTATTGAATTCCGATAAAGGGAAACTAGGCACAATCCGCAGTGATGTCTCATCAGCTTGTCCGGCTATCCCTATCATTTTTTCTAACAATGATCTTTTATGGGCTAATGAATACAAACAACCTAGATTCGGACAAGGTGCTTTCAAGATAATGGTGGAATCATTGTATTCCCATATTAACAATGGTGCTAAATTAGAATCTGTCACTTTAGGTAAACCTTTCAAAGTAAGTTTTGATTATGCACATCATATTTTAATTGATTGGAGAAGAAAACTATTAAGAAAAAATAATGGTGATTCTTCTGTGTTAGAAGATGATAATGCAAGTTTAATCCCAGAATTGAATCATTCTCCTGAAGATTCCCCATTTCAGAAAATTTATATGGTTGGTGACAATCCTGAAAGTGATATATTAGGTGGTAACAATTATGGGTGGGGATCAATTTTAGTCAAGACTGGTGTTTATAAAGATGGTGATTTTGAGAGAAATAATAAACTGGCTAGGCCAAATGTTGGAATTTTCAACAATGTGAAGGATGGAACTTTTAAAGTGTTAAAAGATCATGGATTGTTGAAGTAATTAGATAATTTAGAATAAAAAAGTTTAAAATACTATACTATGTATTATAATGAATACCAATAGTTAAAGAATAAACACTGAATAATTATAGGGAGATCGCACAACACCCAACTCGTAGGGGTGAAAAGGTAAAGATAAAAAAGAAAACAAAAAACACAAGAAAGATTCCAAAAAAAAAAAGTCTAGAGTAATAAACGTAATATGAGAGGAAAAGAAAAAAAGACTAGTACAAACAAGCACAAAAAGTAAAGAAAATAAGAAAATAAACCGTTCACGTTCTTCAAGAACCAAGAAGTAAAAACCTAACTTAAACAGAACAAGACAGAACGAAAAAAAAAAGAACTAAAAAAATACCATGATTAGAAACATGAAACCAAACCAATCACATTCTAAACTTTAGACGCAACAGTTTGCTCACTTTGTAATTTTAATGCATTTCTTTCGTAACTTTTGTCTTTACAAATTTGTAAACCTTTACATTCGTGACTTTCTAATAATCTATGTTTCGAACAGTATTTCCCATTACAAAAGGAACAATCACCAACCATTCTTAAAGGAGTAGAATTACATGACGTAAAAGAACATTTATTCGACTTCTTACTTGATTTTCTTCTTTGCTTGATTTTTGGTTGTTGTTCGACCACAACAGCAGTTGAATCATTATCATCCACGACAGCAGATGACGAATAAGATAAGGATAATTGTTGTTCGGGACTTGAAGATGATGAAGCAATTACAACATCATCTAATGAAGTTAAATAAATTGTTGAATTAGATTCCAAGTGTATACCATAGGTAGATAACTTCTCAGAAAATTCCATTTTCTTACCGCTATACCATAGTTTAATATTTTGCTTATTTGAGATTAGACTCTTATCTATTGATGCTGGTAAAGCAACTAAAGAAGCAGCTTTTAAGTCTTCGACGGTTGAGTTATCAGGGACGGTGACTTGGAAAGATTGTTCGTTATTCAATTTGACGGTGACCTTCATGATGAGGAGTAAGAGCTGTAAGATATGAGTTGATAGTAATATAATATAATATAATAGTGGCGGCAGGGAGGGGTATAAAATAAGTGTGGAGCGAGTGCCTGGTATAGTTAGATGTACTATATGTACTAAATAACTATATAGGCAAGTACTAAATGGATAGTTTGGATCCTATGTATATATAAATATACAACACAGAGTGATAAGAAAACAAGAGACATAAAGGTGTAAATCAACCAACAAGTATAGCAGAACCTGTATTCGCCACCGTTTGTCTTGTGTAGTGTGATTGCCCTCCTTTTTTCGGGTTTTGTGTGTCTTCTTTTCTTTTGCTGAGTCACTTCGCTGCGCTGCGTGCGCCTCGTCTTATCAGGAGAACGGAGAGAACGGATAACAGGGCAGTGCATTTTTGAAGCCGATATATAACTATGTGGCTTGTGTAACTAATTATGTGGCGTGTGCAAATTTCTACTGACGTCATGTATTATGTCATTTAAAATCTGCCAATTTGGAGTTATGTGCATTGACCTGTGTCTTGTTCTATTTTTTTTCTTTTTGGTCAGTTGGAAATTCAAATCAGAAGCAGGTCGGCCGTAATTTGTAACTGTTATATAGATAAGCTTCATATAAGTACTATATTGCTTTTACTCTTTCTTCTATAAACAATTAAATATCATACATATCACACAGACTATTCACATTAAAAATGTCAGGTTTCCAAGGTGCTCCACAAGAGAAAAATTCAAATTTCATTACTAGTTCTCCATTTTTCACAGTTGCTGTCAATGTTGGATTATTTGTTGTAAGTAAATTTATATTATAAGTTGTTTGATTGGTTGATAGTGAGTGAGATTATCAGTTTGGGATGTAGCTGGTCGTCTACATTCGGTGAGGACTGACATTTAAAGATGTCTAAAAGTTGTTCGAAGGGAATTAGACCAATTTGTAACTGCCTCCAAATACCATACAAGAAATGCCATGGTTATTACTCCCGTACCAGTACCAACAGATCTTATTGATGTTTAAGTTCTGCTTTTTCAATATTGCCAAAAAACAAATTAAGGGTCTTCTCCACTCCGCTACACTAAGTTAGACCCTCACTTTGCCTTTGTGTGTCCTTTAGTTGATATCATTTACTCACTAGATTTGAAGCCAATATTTAGTCGTCCAGTACCATATATTCCAATATTAAACTAGACATCTTTGTCATCTCAAATTAATTGCCTATCCTTCCGTGCCCATCCTTTTCCAGAAACGGAATTTTTGCACCCATCATATATTAATATATTTTTTACTAACATCTAAAAACTGGTTGCAATTGCAATAATTGATGAATAATTTATTTCAGGCAGGTGTTGTCTTCATCCAATCTCCATTAATGGACATGTTGGTTCCTCAATTGCAATAGATGAATGTCGTGTCGTACATGATTGAGCTAAGTTAGATAGCTATTTGCTGCTGAATATGAATTTTGTGAATATTGTGTTCTTCTTAAGTTATAGAATCAGGGGCAATGATTGATTGATTAATCGACTTTCTTAACTATGTTTTTTTGTTTTTCACTGCTTCTTTCTAGTTTTGCAACAGTGTTTTTTCCTTCATCAGGGTTAAAATCATACATTTCCCATACTGTATATATACCATACCATATATAAAGAAATACCATAATTTAAAATGACTGTTTTTTATTATTGTCAAAAAAATGGCAGAAAAAAAGAGCATATCCTCAGCAAGTATCATTGTAGTACAGTTTGTACATTATAAGGCCCTGCTCTACCTGTTTGAATAAAAGAAAAAAGATTATATTCAAATCATTTCAAAAACAAGAAAGAATTATATTTATCAGAGAAATTATGAGACAATCAGATATAACGACGCAAAGATAATAATAAAAAATGTGAAGGTATAATTGCAATAATAAAAGAATTTTAAATTGAACGAATAAAAAAGAAAACATGTAAAACAAAGAGTCTAAAAGATGACTAACAGCTCGATTAACAAGAGAAAGTTTCGCAAACTATGGTAGATATTTGTCAATTCATAAAGAAAGTTTCCTGAAACAGTTTATCTCAACCTCCTCTCAAGCTATATTCGTAAAATCATCACCATATACCATCAAAAAAAACAAAAACTAAAAAAGGAGGGGACCGGGGTGGTGGGGGCTTAAAATAATGTTTGAAACAAGTCCCTTCTGGAACAAAAGCTAGAAAAAGCAAAAAAAAACAAATAATGAAGCAGTAGGCAAGCAGTAAACAATTAAACTATGCCCCTCATTAGAAAATATAATAACTTATCTTGAACTCAAGACAACGTATAAAGCATGTAACATACCAGGGAACCAAACAAAGATACACAAGATAATGTTAATCAATAAGTCTCTACCAGCACCTCTTTCCATAAAAACGGCTAACGGTGGTAGAAAAATAGCTATTAAAATAAAAATTGCAAATATACAAGTGGAAAGTTAGTATACGAGATTTCTTATAAAAAAATGTTCCAGAATGTTTTCGGATCAATAGGTAACGATATAGATGGTTCAATTAATGAAATATAATGATAGTACAAAAAAATTATTAATCAATTGGAGCCATTACGCCCGCCCATTTATTTCCGTAATCCATCATATCGCCGAAATGCAACTTTGATAAACAAGCAGCACCCATTAGTAAGACATACCTAAGATAATGGCAACAATTTTGGAAGAATCCATTTTTCAGTTAGAAGTATAATTAATTGAGTATGAGATGATACACAGAGAGAAAGAAATACAAAGCAGAACAAAAGAGAAGCTAATACAATAAAGAAGTAATCATATAATCAGTTCACTTAAAAAACAAAGGTAAACAGATACATACAAAGGTCATTTCTCTCTTTTCAGTTTCTGTGTTGTTCGATTAGTGCGAATCTTATTTGGAAACAGAAAAAAATGTCCCAATTGGGAAGTTCAGGGAAGTGCCCTATCAGAGAGATGGGCGGTGTAAGGATGCCACAGAGCCAGATCCCCACAAATGAATCGAATTTGACTGCTACAACACAATACATAACATGATTAGACAAACATCATTAGACAAATAAATAGTTTCTTTCCTCATTACAACAGTTAAATATATAATTATAAAGTACATGTATGAACATAGCTTTCAACCTAATTAGTAATCTTTTTAGATTCAGATGATAACTGCGATTGGTGGCCACTTAGTGAATGCACGACCGATTTGATGGACCCTGAATTTAATCCATCAGAGTTCTCGAAATACCCTTCTTCAACTCTGTATTTCTCACCCTCTGACAACTTGCACAGCACCTCACAGGAGTAACCAGTGACCAACAATCCTGGAGGTCTTGAATCCACAATTTTCAACACACTCATCAAGTCTCCTAATCTTGTTCGAATCACTCTTTGATCCGGACATGAAGCTCTTTCCACTATACATATAGGCAAATCAGCAGGCCAATCACGGGAATATAATTCAGGTAATATATCACACATTTTCTTCAGAGACATTAGGAACACAACGGTTCTGTTAGATTCAAACTGTGGTAGACTTCCTAGTTTCCCCTTTTTACCGACACCTGTACAGATCAATACTTGATCACAAACATCTCTATGTGTAGTTGGGATAGACGCCACTATCGGTGATACTAGTGCACTTGTCAAACCAGGCAATATGATAGGTTTAAAACCGTGTGATTCGAAAAATAAGTATTCTTCACCACCTCTACCGAAAATGAAAGGGTCTCCCTGTTTCAATCTAACTATATTTTTACCTTTTTGTAAATTCTCTAAGCCGATATCTAACAATTCACGTTGTGCATTATCGGCATTACCTGGGAATTTTCTAGCGATGAAAACCTGTGTGTTTTTGGGTATCACGTCTAAGATTTGTTGAGGAACTAACTTATCAGCTAAGATCAAATCAGCGTTATAAATTTCATTCAAAGCACCCACAGTTAGCATGGATAGTGATCCGGGACCAGAACCGACCAATGAAATGCGTCCTTTTTCATTGTCATTGTCATTATAGTGAAGTTTTTTTTGTCGTTTAACGGAATGATTAGCAGTAGTATTATCACTGTTAGAAGAAGATTCCAAATAAGCATCACTCAAATCGTCTATAGAAATTTGAGCCATCTTATTCAATGGATAATAGTCAATAATTTGTGAAAGCCATCTTGATCTTTTCAAATTTTTATTCTCATTGTTAACATTACAATTATCTTCATTCTCTAATTCTTCAATATTATCTTCGAATTTAATCTTTTGTTTCAAATTACCAATATTCTCCACTATCTGATCTAAATCAGGAGGTAATTTTTGCATAATCTCACGTTTAATTCTACTAGCCAATTTACAAGATTGGTTGTTTGTAGTTATTCCAATTTGGAAATATCCTTGTTTTTTAAAAGATGATAACATTGTAAAATTGGATAACTGAGCTGATGAGCTTGTATTTATTGGGATTCTTAATTTGCGACATCTTGCATAAATTTGCTTTTTAAGTTCATCATTTTTTGAACTATTATGTTTCAGATTGACAAAGACTCTATCAACGATGCAATCAACTTCTAATCTACCAAATTTCTCCAAATCTTGTAATTCGAACTTCTTATTGATTATATCCAACTCGTGGGAAGCTTCGTTATTGATGTTGCTCTTATTCAAAAGAATAGAATTCATAGAACTTGAAGATATTTTTTCTGAGATTAAGATAGGTTTAGCACCTGAATCTATAATAGTACTGATTCTATTCACCACTGAATTTGAGAGAATCTCCGAATCATCAATTATTAAATGGTACTCATCTTGACAGTTTAAAGCTGTTAGTAGCTTTGAGTTAATATTTTCAGCTGACATTTTTTATAAGAATGCAAACTGGCCCATCATCCACAGTTTTACAATATAATATCAAAACAAGAAGATTCAAAGAGATTAAACTGAAAAAATTTACAAAAATATATATATATATAGGCTGATTAACTGGAAAGAATTTTTTTTTTCAGTATTGATAAGACATGACAGATCTCGGGGTTCTGATTGTATTGTATTATCTTAGTAGTGTATTTTAGTATGCTTACTTAGTTAGTTAGTGACATATTTGATAGAAGGTATTATATAATCAATTGCTGAGATGTTCACACGTGACATACACAACTGTGGCTGACGCACAGCCAATAAAGAGCCAGCTGATAGTAAGTATAACACTGTGGCCATCTCTGCACCATTAGTATTTTCAATACCCGAGCTGAAGTTGGCGCTGGTTTAGGCTCAGAGGCCGGCGTATGAATTTTTTTATGGGGGAAACGGGGGAAATAATCGTCTGTATGTGTTGTTTGTGGTAGCTGCCGTTATACGCAGAGAAAAGGGGTTTGATTGTAAAAGAGACCAACTACGCAATTATCCCCGGATTACTACTTATTCTCTTAACATGCACAGATGTTTGCCCCGTTAAATGCTTATGATAACCAATCATAAGGACTCTCCGCATCTACACGTTATTCCGATAACAAGACACAAGACAATTCTCTGTGAGAGGCCGGTTTCCCGCTCATGAAACTGCCAGTTGCGGTGTGAAGTTAAAAGAGGGATTAACTATAATATAACTGTTATATAATTAATCCCTCTTTTTCTTAATTAGTAGTAATATATGTTTTGCCGAATGTACTCACTGACGTATTCTTTTTATAGGTAAAAAAACATAAAAAGTGTCCTTCTATTAGTATATCCTTCTTCCATGTCAAATATGTAGTCTACTTAGTCTATTGAGTCTAGTGAAACACTCCAGTGATTGTTGTACTAGGCTGTATGTTTTTAAATCTAAATTTGAGAACGAAGAAACGCAAAATAAGACTTTCCATGTTTCTTGTTCTAATGGTAGACTATTATTGTCTTTAACCAACACTGGAATCATACATCTCATTCATCTGTTGAAAAAGAAAAAGACTAATTTTTGATCTTGAGTAGGGTAGATTAAATGGGCGCTACGATTAGATGACCGCTATTTTTAACGAAGTCTCCAGCAATCGAGCATCCATTCACGAACTTCAGGATATCATAACATATACATGCAAAAGCAATATATAAATTTAGAGCACAATAAGTTGGTAAAATGAAGATTGTGGGGCGATTAATCACTGGGCTCATCCCATCCATGTAAACAATCTACTCTGCTTTTCATTTTGATGAGCTCAGAAAGAGAACGCATTGTAATAGACTGACTATATTGTAAAATATATTGTAAAGGAGATTTGACATATCTGTGTCATGCTATAAAATAACTGCTATCTCGAGTTTTTATCATCTTTTCAAATGAAAAACAGACAAAAAGGCAAGTAGAAAATAAACACAACACAGACACAGAGAGAGATAAAAATATATAGAGTACATAAAAAAAACAGAAACAGAGTATATTTATTCACTTATTAAACAGCATACTTTTCAACAATTGAATCAAATAACTCATTCTTTTCTTTCAAATCGACTAAGTAAGAAGTGCTTGGATCAATCTTTTTTAAATCTTCAACTAATGAATCACTTTCATTTCCCCCTTGCAAAATCTGAAAAGTTATTTTATTAATTAATAAATCAATCCTCCACTGTTTCAAATTATCAATTGAATTATTATCGCCTTCTGGTTGTTGTTCTGTAGCGATTTCTTCAATTCTGTTTAAAATCTCTTGAGATTCAGGGAAATGTAATAATTTCAAGTTCGCCACAAATAATCCAATTAAATTCTTAATTGACACAGTAGTTTCATTCGAATTGACTTCGTCGTAGAAATAATAACCTGCTTTCAAACTATCATTGAACTGAATCAAGTCAAACCATGATTGAGATAATGTGAAACTGACATCATCTTGGGAAATTTTTTTGAATCCAGTTAGAATCTTGGAAACTTCATTTAATTTGTTTTGTAATAAGTTTATAAAGACCAATAATGAGATGTTTTCAAAATCGGATGAATTGGATAACAAATCAATTGCAGAATCGTATCGATTTAATGCTATATAATACAATCCACCAATTAGAGAAACGAATGATGATTCATTCTTTTTTTCAATAATTAAACTTTCAAGTTTATCAGATGTTGATCCCTCACCTTGTTGTAAAAACAAACTATAACTTTCCAAGACTTGGAAATCTGAGTGATAACTAATTAAATTTTGTAATTTTTCCAAAGCTTTTTCAAATTCAGATAATGCTAAATGGGATCTTATTTGAAGTTTATAAGCTGCGTATTTGTTTTCCTCGTTAGCGAAAACTAAATCTGTCTCTAAATCAAGTCTTGTCAGTTCTGAGTATTTCGCAGCATAGAATTGTTGACGTAAATGGTACAATTCACCACTATCACTGTAGGGATCCATTTTCGATGTGGTGGGTTAGTATACGAGTAATATTATATGTGTAGACAGGAGGAACCTACACGTAAATAGACCATAGATATGATATACGTGTAAGCCTGCCTTCCTTTATTGATCTTTTTTTTAGTGTTGAATGTTTCAATTGTTATGGATTATGTAAGCATTGTTTTATTTACATATTAAATCAGGGATAAGGCCAGATTGTCAAATATAATGAAATAGGATGTAGATATAATTTACTATATCTACATCTGATATTCATATTAAGAAGAATGTGTAGTGTTAGCCGTAACCATTAAAGGAGTACAAGTAGACTATTATAAAAAGATTGATATAAATGACACCTTTGATTTTAAAACCCAACCATTAAGTATTAAGTATATAACAGAAAAAAAAAAGAAAACCACCGAAAATATAAATAATTTACAAAAAAAAAAAAAAACACAACCGAAGCAAATAGGGGTATCTATAAGACTGACAAGCAATCTCAGATTAAACTGGCTTCCCAATGAAACCACAAAAACATAAAATTGATACTAATATAAGTAGCACAAATTAAAAAAGATGAAACAATATTATTCAAAAGAAGATTCTAAGATCTTTCACCTCTTAATCTTCTAGCTAATTGAATATCTTTCTTTTGGATGGTAACTCTCTTAGCGTGGATAGCACATAAATTAGTATCTTCGAATAAAGAAACCAAGTAAGCTTCAACGGATTCTTGTAAAGCACCAATAGCAGAAGATTGGAATCTTAAATCAGTTTTGAAATCTTGAGCAATTTCTCTAACTAATCTTTGGAAAGGTAATTTTCTGATTAATAATTCAGTAGATTTTTGGAATCTTCTAATTTCTCTTAAAGCAACAGTACCTGGCTTATATCTGTGAGGTTTCTTGACACCACCAGTAGTTGGGGCGGATTTTCTAGCAGCCTTGGAGGCTAATTGTTTTCTTGGGGCTTTACCACCAGTAGATTTTCTTGCTGTTTGTTTAGTTCTAGCCATTTTGTGTGTGTGTGTATGGGTATAAATAACTATATCTGATTATAAGAAGAAGTTATATTGAGAACTTAAAAGATAAAGAGAGGAGGGGAATAACAAATATATATATATACCAGAGAGGAAAAAAGAGAAAAAAGCGGGAATCAAATTTGCCCTGCGTTTGGGCTGAAAATACGACAAATCATAAAAAAAAACTCATGACCAGACACAGACAGACACACACACAGACAAAAGTTCTTTCTCTGGCCATAGTAAAAGTGCCAATTTGCGCAGTGTTCAGGAAACTGGCACAGAGAAACCAATTGTGCCGTTTTTTACTCCATGCGTTTTTACTATAGCCATCAAGTAGAAAATTCGCGTGGTGTTAGTGCTTGGTTTTACTCCTCTTAGGAGTAACTATCTGCACTAACAAATACTGTTCTCTGGCCAGTTGTTAAGACGATCTCATTGGTCAGTTTGATGTGAATTTGTTAAGAATAGCGTTGGTGTGAGAATGGAGTGTTTTTTTTGGCATTGGTGGTATTGTATCGCAGGGGTGGGCGAATTCAGTGTGAGAGTTTTCCGGATGGGTTCTCTCGTCAATTGAGTGACCATCTAATGGTTTGTTGTTGGGAATGGGGTTGGGGTTGGTTTGATCTGCTATTTTGTACATTCGATTCGCCCTCGTCTTCGTCTTTGCCTTTGCCTTTGCCTTTGCCTTTGCCTTTGTTCATTCTCTTCTTTGGTTTATAAATATACCTTTGTTCCCATATACTTTGTTTACTGTTGTTATCTTGATTGATTCGCACTATTCTAGTTTTTCTCGATATATACATATACATATATTAATTTAGGATTATTAATACTTAATACTCCTTTTTCTCGTTGCATTAATATAACTAAACACACACATAATAAATAAACAAAAATGTCCGGCAGAGGTAAAGGTGGTAAAGGTCTAGGAAAAGGTGGTGCTAAGAGACACAGAAAGATTCTCAGAGATAACATCCAAGGTATTACAAAGCCTGCTATCAGAAGATTAGCTAGAAGAGGTGGTGTCAAGAGAATTTCCGCATTGATTTACGAAGAAGTCAGAGCTGTTTTGAAATCTTTCTTAGAAAATGTTATCAGAGATGCTGTCACTTATACTGAACACGCAAAGAGAAAGACTGTTACTTCATTAGATGTTGTGTACGCTTTGAAGAGACAAGGTAGAACTTTGTATGGTTTCGGTGGTTAAATATAGGTTTTTACTTTTACTTTTACTGTTACTAAAAAAAAAAGTTTAAATTGCTAATTCGATTAATGGTTCTCGTGTCTTCTTCTTCTTCTTTTCTTTGTTAAATTCTATGGTTAGTTTGTTGTCTTTTTTTTTGTATTTTAGGTGCTTCTTTTTTTTTATTAGTAATTATTAATAATCATTTAATATAATTTCGTTTCATGATGGGCTAAAATTTATTAGTAGGCTAGTGTAGGATGTTGTGGTTTGGGGTAGGTTAGACGAGGCAGAGAGATAATAAAACAGTAGCAATATTAATAATAGGCAGTTTACTCAGTGCAAGTGTAAGTGCAAGGATGCGCAAAAAGCCGGATCAGGCGGGTGAACTGCTGCGCCACATACAGGAGGCTAGAAGAGAAGTTTCAATTAAGGCTGATGATGTGCTGTAAAAGGGATACGAAAGACAGATTACTCAAATGCATCACTGAAATAGCAATAACACAAGGAGGTGTGACTTTACGAGGAGCAATAAGGTGGAACAGTAATTAGAATATATTATTTCTCTATGTATGTGCATACATGTACCATTTGTAGTCTGTTTCCAGCTACAGAAGTTAAAGAAATATAGCGATGATGACATGACATTCATAGATTTCAATCTACATAGCAAGCAGACAATGAAAAATTGTTTCCTCGTAGGAATGAGTCAAAGCGGCAATTCTTCTCTGATCCAATAAATGAGGAATAACAGAACAGAACAGCACACGAAGCCGCGGCCTACGGGTTTCTAGCTACAGCTACAGCGACAGCTACCAGCCAGTTGCAGAAAAAGAGGAAAATTGAGCCTTTTTATTTCAAAGTAGGCAAATGGCTCACGCCGTTCGCTTGTCGATTCCTTCCTTCCTTTGTTTGTTCTAGGAGATGAGATGAGATGGGGAGTCAAAGGAGTCTGGACACTTTTTACTTGTATATACATGTATATACATATATATGCGTCTCTCAGATGGATCCAACAACATACCCATCATTAAATAGACTCCTGCCATCACATCTCCTGTAAAAACCAACACAAATAAATAAAAGAAAAGAAGCGGAAAGTCGAACGCAAACTGTACGTCCACACCCCGCACCGCCTGTCAGAAGACGTGCGCCACCCACTCAACGCTGCTGGGCAGTGGCTCTCTTGTCTCTCGTCTCACACGGGCGGTCGGGCGGGGTGAGCCCGTGGTGTCCCCGTGGTGTCACCGTGGCAGACAGTACCAGGGACTGACGGGGACGGGAAGAGCGGCAGCCTGTCCTCTGTTGTCCTCTGCTGTCCCTCGCCTCCCCTCGCATACAAAAAAATTGGCAGAACAGAAAATTACAAGTAAATTAAATTAAAAAAAGAAAAAGAAAAACGACAACGAAAAAAGAAAATTTTGAACAATGCGACGACGACAAAGGTGCAACAGAATAGTATATATTTCAACCTATTTGCTGTACCCATATATAGGAGAGACCCCTTTTCTTTAAACGGGGATTCTTTTATTCCTTTTTGCTCTCCTTCTCTTTCTTTAAACAACTCTTGTCTCATCCACTCTATTGCAGAAGTAGACAAAGACAGAATCAAGTACTTTTATTTGCTCTCGAATACAGTACTCTTCTAATTCTTCTTCATCTCTTCAATAAATTACAATATAACAAACAAGACAAATACAAGGCAAAAATAAATACAATATTTTCATTTGATTTTAATACCATTTGATAGTTCATTTTATTCTTATTTGAAAACCAGCATTTATTTCGTGTTCTTGGTTCTCTTTTCCTGTCCTGTCCTGTCCTGTTTGCTGTTTTAAAGCTTAAAATTCTGTTTTATTGCACATTATTATTTAAACGCTGATCAAATTCGCTTATTGAGATATTAAGTTATTTTCATTAACATTTACCAATTTGATTATATTCATTAATTCAAATTATTTAATAAACAAAGGTATATTTTACCTACATACCTACCTACCTTCTTACCCAACAACGAGCTTTTAATTAAGACTTCGTTACATTCTCTTCATTCTACTTATATTAAATTATATATACAAAGGAATTTTCATTTCATCCTTCTATCAAGAACTCATTTCAAAGAATTACTCTCAGATAATGCTTGCTACCACTGAGAACTATTTCTTGGGTACCCATCATCCTATTCTCCCTCAATATCATCACCAACGTCATAACTCTTACCATCCTTACTTCTCTTATCCTCAACAACAACAACAACCTCATCATCAACATCAACATTCTTTATCATATTCTGCAAATTGTTACGATGTTAATCAAAATTATTCAAATGGCAAAAACACTGCCCGTGTATTACCATCAGTTTTGAATCATCCTATAAGAAATGATTATTGCTTACCTCCTCCTCCTTCATCATCTACTTATCAACAGAATATTAATCAACATCAACTGTTCATCCAGAGACAACAACAACAGCAACTAGAACAAGTAGATGCAAATGTTTCAATTGCTAATTCTAATGCTAATGCTAATGCTAATGCAACTACCACTACTACTGGTCCTGTTCCTCCTCCTACTAGTGCATCAGGCGGTGTTTCGTCGGTGTTGGATTATGATATGGATCAGATGGTTAAATTTGTTTGCTGGTTGTGCTACGGATTGATGAAACGAAATGACAATCCATCTACTTCTTTCCATAATACTGTCAAATCAGTCTTGTCTGCTACAAGACTACCTAAATCTACCATTGTTCTTTCTTTATTATATCTATCTGGTAAGATGGAGTTTTTGAAAGATCCAATTTATGAAGATTCACAAGTTTTCCAAAATTTAATTATTTCTTTAGTATTGGCTAACAAGTTCAACGATGATAACACTTTTAGAAATAAATCTTGGTCTGACGCAACTGGTTTATCAGTCGAGCTAATTAATTCAATGGAAAGAAATTGGTTGTCTGATATCAAATGGAAGTTACATTATGACGATGGTTTCAAATGTATAGAAGAATGTTGGAAAACTTGGTGTGATAAGTTTCAAAACAAATCATCCACTGCATGTACTCCTGTTTTACCATCTATTGATGATTTCAATTATTATCCTGTTTCTACTCCTACAATCCCATCTCCTGCAATTACATCGTCAACTTCTTCTTCTTCTTTGCATCATCAACAACAACACTTATCGTTACCTCCCTTGCTGCAACGTCAAACTTCAAATTATGACCTTAGATCTCCTTCAAGTTCTTTGTTTTCTGAAAATACCCAATTTTCACCTATTAATACTCCTTTAAATTCATCTCCGTGGTTTAATGATTATCAACAGCAACAACAACAACATCAACAGCAACATCTTGGTGGTACTGTTTCTCTACAGCTCCCACATCTGGTGTTACCACCTCAACAACAACAACCCCATGTTTTGGAAAATCCTTACAAGTCACAATATAACAACATCAATATTCCAATATCTTCAACTGATTATTATTCAACGTATCAACCAAATAATGGTCAGCAACAGAGTTTGAATTTACCGAATAACAGTAGCACGTTATCACTGACTAATAACCCTCCTGTTCAACAACCACATCATCAACGTTATTATTCATTAGCACATTACCAAGTTCCTCAACTGATGAACACTGGCAACGCTAACACTGGTTTTCTTAATGTTGGTGGATTCTATGATCTTCCTCTTACTCAACATCAGCTTTCACAACCTGAACAGTATCAACGTCATCAACTCCAGCAACTTTATACACATGTTAACTACGGTACTGCTTCTATATGTTGAATAATCAAAAATAGTTAATTGGTGGCTTATACCGCCAATGGCTGCTTGTTTCAGGGTTAAGATTTTTCTTTCTCTAATAATAATTTATGGGTTTTTTTTTTTGATTTTTCAGGTGACATTCAGAAATATCAAAAAATTGCAATGATGTCTTCTTATCCAAAAAAAAAAAAATTGTTCTTTCATGTTGGTTTTTCTTTTGCTATAAATTTCTCCTGTTAGAATGTCGAATCTTTCATTTTCAATTGTTTTTTAAGATTTTTTTTTTTTTTTTTTGCAATCATTTAGTGACTGTTCCGTTGAAAGTTACAATCAATTCGGGTACTGTTGCTATTGTTCGTGATAATAGATGCATCCAACAGTCTAGAGAGTCACCCTAGTTTTGAGCCTTTTTCTCTTCTTTCTTACTCGTCATTTATTTCCCTTCCCCTTCGCTATCCTGCCTTGTCTAATTGGTTCGACCTTTATGTAAGTCGTTCATACTAGGGCTTAATCAAAGACAAAGGCATGACGTACGCCAACCAACGTACATCGTCAATAAAAGCTACTTGACTTGGTTGGACTCAAGTCAATAATAAGGAAAGAAAAATAAAAGCTCAAAAAAAAAAGTTCGTTTGCTTTTCTTTTATTCATTCTTGCTATTATGTTATATTATAATTACATATACATTTATATATTATATAGATATGTTGTTCTTAATTTATATTGGATTTTAATATGGAAAAAACCAAGTCCCGAATCATGTGATGTAGGTCATACAGTCTCACATAAGGTAAATTAAAGGTGTAAAGGTGTAGCAAGCGAAGCTAAAGCAAACTGAATTCTCAGCTTTGTCTTGTCTGATAATAGGTGTCTATGATATGATATGATCTAACTATTCATCATTCATCATTCATTGAAAGTTTTAATTCTACTTCTAAATTAAGTGTATTAGACTGAATTTATCTTGTTATCGATTCCCTTTTTGTCTTGATTGTTCCGCGTTCTAATTAAGTCTCAGAGGAGTGATACTTACAATCATTTTAATCAGTACATACTGTCACCAGATAGATCTCTATTTAGTTTTCCCGATTCCCATTTCACTTGTTAAGTTTTGACTCTGTTTAACTTGTCGTGCTAACCAATTATTCAATTACAAAAAAGAGCAGTCTTCCTTGCTGATCCACAAATTACACCAATAAATTAACAAAGTACATACTTAGATACGATACAAGATGTCACTTCAAATGAACCTGGTCTTCTCGATCTTGGTTTTCGAGATGGTACTAATGTCGATCTTAGTCATGCCATTACCTTCCAAACTTCAACACACGATAGTGAATTTCTCATATAAATTACTTCTAAATCCTAATTTCAAGATTGGATTAGGATTCACTTACTCAGTCATTGGTTTAATGTTTGTGGATTCTTTCAAGAATGCTATTCCGAAAACTACTGACAGTTTAACAAGCAACTTAGCTCGTGGGAATGGGGTTGGTTCTACAATCTCTCAAGGCAGCATCGGTAATACTGGATTTATTGGGAATATTTGGGACATTAGAGTGAAGAAGTTTTACGCTCAGAGAAACCTATATATTACTGGAGCTGTTTTATTTTTAGCGCTTGCAGTGTGCTTCAATATTACTTTGTTGAAGTCACTGGTTAAGAATAAGAATCAATTGACAGAGTTGAAAAGTTTGAAAGACGAGGAGGAGAAGAAGAAGAATGGAAATACGTTGAGTTTAATTGAATTTGAAGAGTTGAACCAAACTTTGAAAAAGAAACTACTTGATGTTGAAACTTTGAAGAAACAAGTTAATAATTTACATAGTGCTTATCAAGCTAAAGCTGATGAAGATAGTCTTGATAAAGCAGCTGAAAGTGTTAAGAAGGAAGATTAGTTTTTGACAAAGTTTTAGAATATATGTGATAGAGATCTGAAAATTATCTCTTTCTATTTTTCGGTTTTTTTGCTATCTTTCTTATTCATTGGCCCACTTTCAGTCTCTCGTCTACTATTTTTTTTTTGCTTTATTGGTAACTCAGAATCTAGTTTATTCATAGTGTTAAATCAACGTCCGTTCTTATTTTTTTAGTAAATGTATAGAGTAGCTATTCGTAAGACTTGATTATATAAAGTTTTAATTAAAAGTCAATTACGAATTGGGTCCACTCTTATGGACATCCAATCTGCTATTACAGTTGTCTACCTTAACTAGTCAATCATCAATCAATCAATCCACTTCCACAAGTATCTTCAATTCTCTTGCTTATTGTCTTTCTTCTTGTTGGATTACAGTCAGAATAATAATCATTAAGTTTCTCCATAATTGTATGATTTACGAGATCGTCAGAGAGATTCCCAATTAAAAAATGTTCATCATTAGAATCCAAAAAAAGAAGAAGAGAATAAGACAACAAGTGAGATGAATGAAACCCTCAAGTGGCTGCTGGTTTATTGACTGCTTAATAGACCGGATAAAAGGCGAATGCTATTGAACTGTTGGTTGGTCACTTCAAGGTTTTACTCTGGGAACAAACATCTGGAAGCCTTTCCAGATCAGGTTCTTTGAGTAAATGCCAAGTATTCAAACAGTAGATCAGTATCATCTACTTTATCTGGCAAAGCAATCTCATTGTAAAATTATTTTGAATCCATTTAATAAGAGACATTATAATTTCTTACATGGAAGAAAGAAAGAAAGAAAAGTGATATATTCATGGAAGAAAAAATTTCAGTGAGAAATGAAACGAAAAATGCGAATCGGCTCTTTTTTACTCGTTGTGTTTTTTCGTGCGTTGCGTATCTGTTGGATGGAAAGACTTAGGGTTTTGTTAGTGTTGTTAATTAATTTATTTCTATGTTTGTTGTTGTTGGCAGTACTTGATATAAAGGTAGGGGCACTCACTATTACAATACTCCTCAATCAATACTACGTTCTCAATTACAATGCAAGGATTCGGAACGAAGAAGTATGATCTACCTAGACCGTACGCCTTGAAACCAAAACATAACAAGAACAATGTTGAGAGATTAGCCAAGAACTACTTCACCACACCACAGAGGAAACTATTAGGATATATTTTTTTCTTCCTATGTTTCTCCTTTGTCGTTATACAGCTTATACCAGAACAGGATAAAGATGTTGGTTACGAGATTGAGTTCCCTGACCAGTACTCAAAATCAGATTCCCTAGTTGGCTCAAAGGCTGGTCAAACTGAGAAGAGTGATGATCTCTATGATGACGATCTTGACCAAAGTGTAGACTTGAAGAATGATGATGCTGATGACCAAGATATAGAAATTGAGGTTCCGGTTCCTGATCGTAAATCTCTTAAGAAGACGAATCAAAAAACAACACTGTCTAAAAAGGGAAGGACGCCAACTAAGGAAACTGATAAGAACAGAGTTATCAAGAAAGGAAGCTCATCAAAACCTTTAGATGATGAATATGATGTTGACTTTGACGCATTGTTACAGACTAATGAGAAATTACACCACAAGGGGAAAAAATCATCAAAGAAGACTGAATAATTTAAAGAGTTGAACAATCACAAAGAGCGGCGTAACTGAAGTTTAAGCTTCACTTTTTAGAAAAGAGTAAGACAGCAAGTGTTTTTTGTTCATAGTATGTTGTACGTTATTCGATTTTTTTTTTATCTTTGTAGCTCGTTCGTTTATTAGTATATTTATTTATTTTATTTTCCCATTATTAAAGACGTTGTCAGGATTGCTTTTACGTGTACATCTCAACATAATTTCATTTACTAAAAACGGCGTTACCAAGTTCCCTACTTATAATATATTTATATTTACTAATCAATTAATACCTTTTCTAACGGCATCGCTTCTCTCCTGCCAGATGGTCTTACCAGTACATGAACAAACATATTTATCATTTTCCCAAGCGCCTGCACTTCTAGCAACAACACCACATAACGATTCAGTAAATACTTTATCCTTTTCGGTGGAAATAACTAATGATCTACCAATCAGATCACTGATTCGTAAAGGAACTTTAACAAAATCTTGGTATCGATACAAATTACTGTCAAAGCCATTGTTATCTTTTTCAACTGCTTCAATGGCAGGGAATTGATAAATAGCATTACCGGTAGTTAAGGCACCTTCCCATATATTACCACTTGCTCTAAAAGTAGGATAATAAGTACCTTTGTCAATGCCGCTCAATGTCAGATCAACTAAGATCTCTTCTGGATTGATAGAAACAATTCTAGCTAATCCTTTAACAGGTAATTCTCTATCATTAGCATCAAACGACTCTAAGATACAAACAGCAGCAGAGTTTGCTTTACCGGTACCTCTGATAATCGCATCTTTCCCAGTTGCTTGAATTGAATCAATAATCTTCGATGGCGCTGTTGAGCCTGTCACAGTCACTTTTTGAGTCTTAAGATCAATATCTAATTTAGAGACACCCGGTAATGATGATAGAGCGTTCTTGATGGATTCAATACATGAATCACAGTGTAATGGAACAGCATAAACCGTCTAAAATGTAATGATGATGATGATGATGATGATTTCAATTTTGTTAGCATTCAAAAATGATGGAGAAGAAAGAGGTCATACAGTTAATTACCTGTGAAACTGTCGATGGCAAAACACTTACGTCAAAATCTTCGTTAGTCGTAGCTGGCATCGTAGTTGTAATTATGACTATTAATGGATTCCCTATCAATTCATAAGAGACACTGAATGATCAGAGGGAGTTCTTGAACAAAGAGGATGATTTAAGTATGATATATTTATACATCAAATGTACAGAATAAACCATCGGATTAGTAATGCGGGATGGGGTGCAAAGATGCGGTTTTATGGTGCAACTCTCTGGAGATGTACAACTGGAAGGAAGACAAGATGGTGGTGTATGTTATCAGTATGAGACAATAAGACAGGTAAGAAGGATACATAGATCAACTGAAACAACATTGTGCAATCCTGTGTAATCTTGAATAGTATACCAACTAGTTAGTCTAGTAGACTATATAGATCCCCATTATAGTCACTTACCTCACGATGACTCCTCTATTCAGAACAGCATTTTTCAATCTTCATAAAAAGTATATAACATCACAAAACAAAGAAGTCGCTAAATACACATTCAAAACATCGTTATTCTTCCTTTCGTGGCTCCCCGTCATCTATGCTTTCAATGAACATGTTCTATTCCTAGGGAAAATAGAAGGTTTATCCATGAAACCAACTTTCAACCCTGACTCATCAACAAGTTCTTCAGATCATGTCATATTGTGGAAATTCGATGTTAAGGACTCGTCTAACTTACAAATAAATGACGTTGTTTTCTTACGGTCGCCTATAAATCCAGAAAAAATATATGCAAAGAGAATCAAAGGCAAACAAGGTGACTTAATTGTGCCCAGATATCCAGATACAAGAAACCGAGCGTTGATCCCAGTGAATCATGTTTGGGTCGAAGGTGACAATATTCACTCGATTGATTCCAATACTTATGGTCCTATTTCAACTGGGTTGATCGTGGGGAAAGCAGTCTATATTATCTGGCCGTTGAATAGAATAGGGCCTGTTCCTGATGGAGGTAGAGAATGTAGAGAGAATAAACTCAAGTCAAGATTGGACAATATTGAACCATTTTAATTATTTTGTGTATAATACACTGTATATAGTATATATATATTTGATAGAAGTTATCAATATTTATTCAATTAACATGTAATATTACTATAGAAGGTTTATCGGTTCTAACATAATTAGATCAAAAATGAATTTTTTAGTGTGGCATTAAATTCAACCGCTTATACTTCCATTTGAAATATATATGCATTGTAATTTTTGAAAGATGTTTCATTTTTTGCTGATTGGCGTATCAATATGCTTCTCTAACTTTCTTGTAAATTTACTTTGAAACTCGTATAGTTGAGTAGAATCATTTCCAAAATGATCATTTTTGTTATTATGAGGCGGAGGAGTAGCGGAATTGACTGTTGTCAATGTAGGAGGATTACTTGTTGAAAATGACAAATGAGGATCCTGATTCATATCATTATGACTATTGTTGTTGAAAGTACTTATAGTTTTAGATCTAAAATGTAGAGCTTTTCTAGTTGGTAACGATGGCAACTTAAATAAAGTTGCAGGATCTTGGACTTTTTTGGAAAATTCCATAATCTTATTAGAAGGAGAGAAAATGGAATTTTGTAGATGATGGTTGCTACTAATTTCCTTCCTTTGTGTTGGGAATGGGAAGCCGAAATCTTCTGTCCTTTGATCTAAATATTTGCCGCTGGAATTGGACTTAACATCAGCAGCAGTAATAGTTGTTGACAAACTTCTAATACGACGATGTTTCTTGGTATCACTTGTTGATCCAAAACTTTGCAAGTTCACAGTTCTACTGAAAATGGGTGACTCGTCACATAGATTATCTAAATTGACGTCACTGTTACCGAACCCACCTAATTCTCCAGATTCTCCAATATTGCTGCTGTATTCATCATTGACTGAATATAATCCCCCATTGATGATATCATGATTATCGTGAGATTCAGATGCAAAATTACTCCTGAAGTTAGCTACCGTGTTAGCTTTAGTGATTGTTGACTTGGTTGAAGCACTGAAATTCAAAACGGATGACGACATAGAACTCAAATGCTTCTTCAAGGTATTACCAGTAGCCATCGAACTACTTCCACTGTCTGGAAAAGCTGATGAAGGACCAAAAGTTGAAGAAGAAATGGACGAAAATGAGGAGGTGCTGGAAGATATAGAAGTTGTTGTTGAGCTTCCTACACCAGTAAATGAATTCTTCCTGTTCAGATTCATTTTAGAATCACTTCTCAATCTATTCAGTTGAACCTCACATTCTTCTTTGTATTGCGGATGGTCCATCTCTATATAGTTGGAAGGATAACAATTGAACCCGTTGTAATTTTCATAAAATTTCTTATATCCGCCTTCCAAGACAGCTATATCTGGGTAATACAAGTTAGGATAATAATCTTTATTCAGATACCTATCCCAAGTTCTGAGATTGTTAGCCATCAAAGGTCCACGATGAGAAGAAAACTCACAGTGGAAAATGATTAATTTCTTACAACTTGTCGTAAATTCAGATGGTGTCTTACTGATAACAGATACATCCAGTAATAATGATTCCAGTTCTTGTTTAGATGAAACATTCAATGCAGAATTAATATGACCTCCTTTAAATTCGTACTCAAATCTACAATCGATGATCATTAACTCATCAAAAAATTTTGCAAATTTGTTGTTTTGGATATTCGATGCATTAAAATTAACTAGAAGCTCGTGGAATTGATGAACATCTATACGTGGGATAGTACAGTCATCCACACGGAATGTCTTAATTGAAGTGTTGGAGAGTATTGAGTTGTTGTTTAAACCAAACTCATCATCGACCATTGAAGAGCTTTTTGAATCAAAAGTTAATCCATTAATGTTATTAGTTAATTGTGAAGTTCCAGCGGAAAGCGATGAGGAAGATGCGTTACCTATCATATTAGTTGTAGATAAATTGAAAAGTTGTGGCTTTGTAAGATTATAAGGATTATTCAACGACATCCTCGTTGAAGAGGTGGCAGTAGTAGAAGAAGAAGTTGAATTCATGGTGGCAGATCTATTAAGTTCAGTATGGGATTGAACCATTGATCTGGCCCTTTGTAATTTAGATTTCAAGTTGGTGTTTAATTCAATTCTTGAACGACTGCGGATTCTTTGCTGTAATGGTGAGCCTTCATTGATAAACTCTTCATTACAATCATCATCATTATCATCTGAGTGATGGTTATTGTTGGAAACGATTCGTTCTTCTTCAGAATACTCATCTTCATTGTCACTGGCGGAAGAAGCATTACAAGATGATGATGAAGAAGGGCATTCAAAACTGTTATGTTGTGGATTCATTAAAGAAAAACTTTTTTTCAGTTTATTTCTGCTTATAATAGACTGTGTCTCTGGTGATATACAATCGGTTTTGAAATTATTATTGTTATTTAAAAGGTTGACGGTTTTGTCAGTTTCAGGAGATGGCACAGAAAGCGCATCCAGGCTCATTCTCTTGAATTGAAACTGTGAAAGAGAGTTCAATGTACGTTGCGGTAACGAAATATGGCTATTGTCATTGCCATTGTCATTGTCATTAGGTGGTGGAGAACTCGAGTTAAAAAGATTATTAGACGACGTTATTGATGATTTGGATCTTGAATGGAAAATAGATGAAGCTTTCACTACAGAACCAAACGGCAGTGATGATGATGATGATGATTGGGGGGGTATCTGCTGATTTGCTAAAATTGCTGACGAAGAAGTTGACCTCGAATGATGACGAAATGAAGAAGAAAGAGAAGTTGATCGGAATGATGTACCAGAAGTTGCTTTTCTTATATGTTTCCTACTAAACAGAGATTTCTTTCCACTGTTAGTGTGAGTAGAATTGTGGTCTATATCTGTGTCAAATAATCCCTTGAAACTATTGTTTTCCAAGATTGACTGATTTTCTTTATTAGTATCATCATCATCGTCGTCATTCTCATCATTATTATTAATCATACTGGGAAGTAACATTTTTTTCGGATTATTAATTTTAAAACTACTGTTGTTCACATGGAAATTAGAAGAAAAATCAGCTGCTAAGACAGAACAAGTAGGTGAATCAACTTTAGGACTCAGCGTTAAAGGTCTTTTCAAAGAGTTGGAACGTTGATGTACTATTGGACGTAATGGGCGCTGTTGTGTTGGAATTGATGTTGTTCTGGTGGTGGTAGAAGTAGAAGTAGAAGTAGAGGTTGATGGATATTGTTTCAATGTGACATTAAACAGGGGAGATTCCATTAATTCTGGTGCTGACATGGTATTAGGAGAATGAGAATAACTAGGAGAATCGATCTCCATTTGTGTACTGTTCATTGTACGTTTATTAGGCATGTCGAACACACAAACTATGTGACACTCGACGACGATCTTGAAATTTTAGAGCAGAAGTGAATATGAAGCGAGAATTGAATAGACTAATTGAGAAACAGAGAAAGGATTGGAGGGGGGGTACCAACGAATGATGATAGGGCAATTGACAGATGGAACTTTAATCAGTCGTATGGCTATACAATGTACATAAACTAAACATATAATCAGTTTAATGGAATGGTCAGGGTCTTTCAAAGATGTGAGTAGAAGGGAATAAATAGTATTCGATGAGATGGATCACAATTTTTTTTTTTAATAATCTGCCACTCCTTTGGAACTGCGAGGAGTGCGGGTAAATGTATGGTAAGTCTGTCTCTGGGTTTGGGACTGGGACTGGGACTGAGACTGAAACCAAAATTAAGAACAGAAGAAGGGTATATGAAGATGTGTTTATAAAGGCGATGGTAAAAATGTACTTCCAAAGAGTATGGGTCTACATGTAGAGTTACATGTTTATATCTATATATGTATATATATATTTATATGAATGTATGGAAGTCTGAAAATACACTACAGAAGATCTGCGAATGATTTAGTAACTCTTTATTGCTATATTGCTATGTTTTTAGTGCCCGCAAAAGGAAACCAATTTAATATAGTAACCTTATTCAAACAGGAATACAATGCCAACAGTATGCATGCAACGAACTAGCACAACATGCTACAAAGACATGCTGACATCCTGAAGTCGGTATAAAAGTGAAACAGGGTCCGGGTTTCAGGAACGTTGTTATTTAGTCACTGTATAGTACAAGTTGAATGCTTGGAAATCCAAATCCGGAAACTCCTATACGCTTTGAAAAAAGAAAATCCTCAAAGACGATCCACTGACAATATATCTGTAACAAGGTGTCGTCATGTCACACTTAAAGCATATGCTGTTTGGGGGCAGATCCAATGGTCGATGTGCCCGGATTATCCTGTGGAATGTAGTTTTAAATGGTCAGATTTTTCACTGGATTTTCCGCGATTTTCTGAAACATCAACAACCGGGCTGTGCGAGCCACCGCAAAACAGTTAGTTAAATGTGTGACTGATGACTTGTCTTGCTCATGTTTGTATATATGGATCGCAAAGAAACTTCCTCGTTCTATTTCTCTTTCTCTTCCTCGTCTTCCCCACTTTCGTCAGTTATTGATATTGGGACAGTGTTACTTAGGGCAGGTCGGGGCAGGTCAGGACAACTTTCGTTGCTTCGCTGTGCATGGCCAGAGAAAAACGATCTTCAGCAGATCAAAGAAAGAAAGAAAAAAATCGCGTCGCCTCTGCGTCTCGTCTGGTGACGCTCTATTTACGTTTTACCTAATTTGGAAAGAGCAGATCTCTGCGTGACGGGTGACGCCAAAAAGGGTTTGTTTCTGTTTGAAACAAGAAACACAGTTATAAACCTTATATATAATAATATATAAGGTTTTGTGTTACCACAACTTAAAAGAGGGGATAAGTAGACAGAGATTAGGCAGCGTGGGTGGACAGTAGACACCACGTAGTCCTAGGCGCCCAATGTGTTGCTTCACACCATATTTACATTTATGCCGATCACAAGCTGTGTTGTGTTGTTCGATCCGCTACGTATTTTACATGAAAACTTCTATTTCCTGCAAGTATGGTATTTTGCAAATCTTCTTCTTCATTTTAGTTCGAATATTAGTTCTATACGAACATTTAGCGAGTTTCACTTACATAATAAAGCGCTAAATGCCGCGCGAGAAAATCGAACTAGCGTCTGGTGCATGGATTCAATTAATATCTTACGATACCAGAGTAATCCAACTGTTTTATACTGGTAACCAACCATATGGCATCTTATAGGTATTATCATTTATACAGAAAAGGCTACAAACGCAATCGTCTTCTCAGAAGTATACACCATTTTAAGCTATCCAGTGCTGAAAGCGTCATGGTTAGTCGCAAAGCACCACAGTTATCCATCAGCAAGCCAGAGACTGAATGACAGATAGACAGACAGACAGACCTCATTAAACTTCTAAACCGCCGAGAGTGCCTCAACTCTCAAATGACTCCAAATCTCTCTGTAACCTTGGCCTAACCTGGAAGTTGTTATGGTATGGAATGGTAAAATGGGTCCGGCCGAGTATGCATTGTAAGCTTTTTATGTATATGGCAGCACTATCTATTGACATTAGATTCCATCTTCCCCAAAGATCAGAAACATAACTATGCTAGACATGAGTAAAGTCTGATTACCAAACGCTATAAGTCCTATTTAACCACTTAGTCCCTAAAATACCTTATATGAGTCTAATGAAAAGCGTGAAAACGCTTAAACGGGTACCATGAAAACTTATTAATCTTGCTTTAAAAGAACTTTCAAAATATCTTCATATTTACCATGGGTTGCATTGTTAGCTTTCTTCAATTTTTTTTCAGCTTTGGAATACCATTTCTCTTGTTCATCACTGCCAACTTCGAATAGATTCCCTAGTGTAATTTCAGCTTCTGCAATATCAACCCAACTTTGAGGATCCTCATCATCCCACGATTGATTCAAATGGTCTAAAGCACTCTTAACTAAACTTTGACCAATCTTTTGAGCTTCTTTTGCATTCAATCCATTTATCTCACCTTCTCCATCTCCTTCTTCATTATCAGAGTCGTATTCTAATGTGGTAAAGACAGATATAGGTTCTTCGGCCTCCATTAGATAGGATTGGCCTATCTTCTTAACAATTTTCTTTCTTAGAGATTTATTTGGTGTTTCGTTCTTGTCTAACAATTCAAGATGCTGTATAATTGCTTCTCTCCAGAAACGATTGTATTTATCGTTGTTCTGAATCTTGTACAATGGATGCTTCTTTGTAAGTTCGACTTCTTCAATGATGTCATCGTAATCATCTCTTTCTTCATTTTTATCTTGTTGTTGTTCGTCATCACTTCCATCACTTTCATCATCACTGTCCAATCCTTCCGCATGTTGCCTACCAAAATTGTCAACTATATCTAGTAAATCATCTAACGAATTCAAAATATCTAGTATAATTTCATCATCATCATTGAAAATATCATATTTCTCAGTTTCTTTGCTTCTTGAAATGGCAGAATCAAACAAATCAACAGATTCATCAAATAAATCAACAATATGAGGGAATTCCTCAATTGTTGAATCAATATTCATTTTAGAAATAAATTCCAACGGGATTCTGTTTAAGATAATTTTACTTTTAACAAATAACAGTATAGGATCATTAGGGAATTTTTCAAGTCCGTTATCTATTCTTTCTAACGCATTATCAAAGAAATCATTGATTCCGTCTATTTCACCTTTTTGTGCATGATCTCTTTCTTCTTCTTCATCGGATACAACTATATGAAATTGAGCCAAATCAGCTAACGATTGCCCATAAATAGAATAAAACTCGGGACTCAATTCGACGTCTTCATTCCCTCCATTGGTTTTTGAATTTCTTAAGATTCTATCACATTCGTTAACTATCCCGTTTAAGATCAATTCGTTATCCTTCTCAGATTTGAACCAAGTCTTCCAAAGTCCTATCAATTGGGCCAATGGGTCATCGGGATTCACTTCTTCATTTAGCTCGACAGTTAATTCATTCGTAATCTGTTGTTGTTGTTGCTCGGCTTGTTCAAATTGTTGCTGCTTCTCTTGTGTTTTATTATCTTGCTTTTTAGCTTTTTTCGCTTTGGAAGCCTTGCCTAATCCTAAAGGTCTCTTTACTGCCATATTGTATTTATTGTACTTTGAAGTGCGTATGGTATATACTGGTATAATTTTATTTTACTCTAAACTAGACCAAGAGTGTGTTATGGTACACGTGAGAACGTCATTTATTGGGTTAAGTATTCGTACAATATTGAAGTGAAAAGATCAGACGTTATTAGGTCCAGAATTTCAGAAAAAAAAATTTTGACATATTAAAAGATCTCATGGCGGGCGAGGTAATTCATTACGTAATTAAACAATTATTAAATTGTAAAGTTGCAGGTCGAACTCGATACTAACAAGTTTTGAAAGAGTTGAGCCAATATATGTAAATTTAATAAGTAATCCACCATATAGGAACGTCTTTTTATAAATTAAAAATAACTAATGAATTTCTCCTTAAAAACTATCACCACAAACTAAGCCAAAAAAAAAGAAATAGAGACGTAATTTTAAGACACATTTAATTCACATTGTAAATCCCTTTCGAAATATTTCAATCTTACTATATGTGCATCTGATTCCAGCCTACCAAATAAGGCAAGAATAGTGTAATTTTTACATTAAGTCATCTTGTGGCATATTACGACATTGGTCATAAAGTGCATAGATTTTCATAATTTTGACGCTGTATAGAATTTTATACTTTGCGACAGAAAGTCGTGTTGTACCAGTACTTGCATGTGCGGCACCTGCTTATCAATTTTAGCTGGAGTTATGAGTTTTCGATTTTAGTTCTCAGATTTGAAGATTTAATTCTACTAGAGAGAAATACAAGTTTTTTTTACAGTATGTTACACTTCAGAGTTGTGGGTATTGAGAGTCATGTGCCTACAAATATTGCTAGGTTCAAAAAAGGGGTACAAAAAAAAAATCACAGAGACTAATAAAACAAAAGTCAAACGTGCGTTAATTATACTACTAACATATATGTTATAAAAAATCAGAATATAAAAAATCTCACTAATCAAATGTATCCTTCTTGACTTTCTCTTAATAATTCTTCATCAGGGACTTCTTCTAAACTGATCTTCTTCGGAGTTTTCAATTTTTCGCCATTCAAACTATCCAAAATTTTTGGAACTTTGATCTCCAATAAACCGTTACTGAATCTAGCGGTAATCTTGTCTTCGTTGACAGAAGGATAAGAAGGTAACTTGACAACACGTTCAAATTTACCGAATCTTTGTTCTGAAACTTTCAAGAACTTTGAACTGTCAACTTCAGTATCATCACTTAAGTACTTGTTAAGAACATCACCTTTAATGATAATTTCAGCAGATGTAGGATGGTAATCGATGTCAACAAAGTCCTTAGTAATACCAGGTAAAGAGACCACAATGATGTAATTCTTACTGAAATCATAGACGTTCAAAGCAGGGGAGAATGGTAAGGTGGTCTTCGTTTGCGGAGCAGACACTTGTAGTGGGTCAATCTTCAATGCTGAACCATCAGCATTACTGTGCTTCAATGATTGAACAGTGGAAGTTCTCTTATTTTGAGGCCTAGAAGAATAATCTAAAACATTGTTGTTACCAGACACAGCAGCAGCAGAAGATGAGATGCGTTGTGGTTTTGTACCAGAAGAGTAAGTAACCGGGTAGGAGGTAGGAACGACAGGAGGAACAGAAGCGGCAACAGAGGAGGCTCTTTCCGCGGCTTTCTTCTTCAATGCATGTTGGAATAACTCTCTCAACGTCTTAGCATCATCTTGTGCATTTTCGTCAACATCATCATATCCATCATAAATAGAAGTTGATCTTCCTGGCTTGACATCTTTACGCTTTTCTGTAGTTGGTGGATTGTCTTGATCTTGTTCAACATCAACATCAATATCTTCATCCGCAACCTCTCCTTCAGGTTCATTATTACTAACCTCTTCTTCTTCTCCTCCTCTCTTGTCAACATACTTCTTTGGTTGCTGATCGCTCAATTGCCTAGTAAAATACGGAGACAAGAAATCGTCAAGGGTTCTATACTGACCATTGGTACCAACAACATTCTCTGACTCTTCTTCTTCATCATTTTCTTCAACTTCCCTTTCCACGTCAGGCTGGACTAATTGCCTTGAGGATGAAAAAGGCCAATATTGGCGATCAGAATCATCATAGTCGTAGTCGTCATAATCATCAATTGGAGAAAAATAGTTTTGAGGATAAAAACTTCTGCCATATCTTGGATCATAAGTCACGTGGTCAACAAATGGGCCACCACGACCAGGTGTGACGACTGGATGTTGCCTTCTTCTTGGAGGATATCCGTAAGGATACCCAAATCCAAAACTAGGCTGTTGTTGTGGTTGCCTTGGTCTCTGAGAAGGTGGTTGAGCAGGTCTTCCAGATGAAGCATAAGGAGATCTAGTATACTGAGAAGTAGAACTTTGTGGGGCTAATAATTCAGCCAGTAATTGTTGTAATGCCGAATCCATATTTGATTATTCTTTAATTTAATTGAGTGTGATTTTTATTTGCAAGTCGCTTGTTATAATTAATTGATTGATTAATTGGTTGATTAATTGAAAGAACAAGAAGAAAAGAAGAACCAAATGACTTGTAACAGGTTTTATAGAAAGGATTTGAATAATATATCACACTTTCCAAGCCACGCGGGCATTGCTAAAAGTGGCACGACGCAAAACAGCGCAAAACAAATGACGTCTTTTGGAAGCTTCTGGAAGTGAATACGTAATCATTGGGGTGCCGGTCTGGGGGGTTGCGGCTGTATCTCAGATTCTTATCTCTTTGGACAGATTTCAAGTGGTTTGTTTTACTTTTTTTTTGGTTTTCTGTGGGGGTTTTCTGCTTTATCCTCTATTACATATTTATTATAACATTAACACGCTAAAAACCATGTCGGTCACTACGAAGCCTATGCCGTTTGATTTAATCAAGCACTACATAGAGACAAACCAAATTCAAGCTCTGGCAAGATCTCAAGAATGCCTAGATAGATATCACGAACATAAGGAAACATTAAAGGTACAAGGAATAGATTTCGTCACGAATTTACTCGTTAATGAGCTGCATTGGGTGCCTTTGGATACTCCGCTGAACACATCTTCTGATTATTTGTTGACTCATCAAGTAAAGTATCTTGACCAAAGACCATTTGCTAACTCGAATGACATAATAATCATAAGAAATACATTCCCTTATTATATCGAAGATGACACTGTTCATTTGTGTATTTGGGTGAAGTTTCCCTTACATCCCGATCCTGGCTCACCAGTTGGTGATATCTCAAGTAAAGATAAGAAACTGATTGAGTTGTACATTCAGAGTACTTTTGTGGATTGGCTCGACATTCCCAGAGAGAACGTTGTATGGTTTAAAAACTGGGCAGTTTTGCAAAGTATCAAGTCTATTCCACATATTCATGTTATAATCAAAGGGATTGATAAAAATGCTGTTGATAAAGTTGTTGGAAGTGGTGGAGTTCCTTTGTGTTATGATGGCTCTTTAGAGTTAAAGCTATAATAGTCAGGGAGTTGTCCCAATTTTTGCAACAAAAAGTTCTTTGCTTTATATAGTGGGGTTTGATTATGAAATTAAATTAAAGCAGTGGTGCACTTGCATTTAAGTTTGAATATTGCGCTGTTATAGATTATACAGTTTGTGATCACAATGATAGAAGGTGTGAGTAGATATACAACATTAAAATAGGGTTTTATAGATTTATAGAGGTACGACAAAGTCAATTATTCAACTCAAAAAAAAAAAAAAAAATAGATTAATAGGTTACAGTTCGCTGCAGTTACACCAAAATAAATGTCAGTTAAATGGAACTCATCATATGTATGTGCTCTCGCCTGGTCAGAAATAGACTGAAGATCAAACCACATATAGATAAACTCATAAACCTTCTAAACACCCATAAAATATCCAAAAAACCAAAAAGACAAAAAACACTTCAACTCTAACCAAGAAAAGAGAAAACGTATAGCAAGCAAAAACACACAATCGGAAACACACTAAGAAAATGGATCTTCATCCATCTTCTTACTCTTCTTCAATAATAAATCAATTGTATCCCCTTTTCTAATAATAAAATCCTGTTGATGATTGATCAAGTACATTCCAAAACACGAAGAATAAGGGTTAGTTTCATCAACTCTGCGATATTTACTCATGACTTTAGAAATAGTACCCTTTTTATCCATGGTTCCTTTTTCGATATCAATATTTGGAACAGAACATCTGATACATTTCAAAGCTGCAGTAAAATTGAATCTTTGGCTTGGAGCAACAGATGACAAGATATCAAACTTGTAGTAGAGATCTTCAATAAATGGCCTTTCAACTTCCTTAATGATTAAGTTAGGTCTGAATGATTCCATTTTTAAGTAATTACCAGCATCACCGACGTCTTGCTTAACGACATCATAACTTTCTTGAGATGCCAATAGTAGTGGATAGTAATCTTGGAACAACGTTCTTCTTTTAACTGATTTTGGGGATCCAACGTTACATAATTTCCCTTCGGCTGAGTAAATCAAGACAGTGTCTTGAGGTAATCCAAGAAATTCTAATAGTTCGTCACTCAACAATTTATCAAATATATAACCTTTCAATTGAACAGCCCAGAGTAATATGTCTTTTTCTAAACCTCCAAAAGAACTGAACTTGTTAACAAATTCTGGAACAACGACACAAGGTAATATCAATTCATTTGTACCTTCTTTTCCAGGATAAGTGAATCTGAAGAATTTACCATCAGCATCATAAACAGCATCTAACAACGATAATTTAGTTGAATCTTTCAAAGTTAATGGCACATAGTGATTTTTTTCTTTGTCCAACTTGGCAAACATATACTGTCTATCATATTTTAATCCGTATTGATCAATTTCCCATTTATCGACTTTAATACCTTTAGTTGCTGATTTGATAGGATAGACTATTAAATGATCCACCGTACCACCGTAAGTACCCTTGTAAGGTGAGCCAGAATTGCTAATCAATTTATAAGAACGAATCAAGATACTCGAAAGTCTCAAATGGGTGTTATATAAATATCTGACAAAAGTTTTCAGTTTAGATTTTTTATGTGTCTCTATGAAAGATTCAATCTGAGGAGAGTAATAACCTAAGACAATTTCACTCACAGTTAAGGTAGTTAATGCAGTGGTGAACAGAGGTCTTAATGGAATCATGCTGACTTAGAGATTAGAAAGTAGGTGTGAGATGGTGAACATATACTTATAATGACAAGAAACAACACCACAACTAAAGTGTTGATTAACTAAATACTCCAGGAGGTGATATATAGCTTCTGATAACTAAACACAAAATGGTAATTTCCAACTTTGATTAAGAGGGATTAGAATTTCCTTTTTAGGAATTTAAATTGATTGGCGTCGGCGTCTGTAAAATAATTGCGTCGATTTGATTTGAGACCAAAAAAAAATATTTCAGTTTTCCACCTGATTCCAAATTTATTTCAAATATTTAAAGATTATATTAACGATTTCCTTTCTGTCGAACAGTATAGCAAGTTCTATAAACAGGATAAGTACAGTTATATATCACTCCACATGCATTGATTTGGTAGCTTGGTAGGATTAATATGGGGTTTGTGGTACCAGGGTTTAAGCTGGAGATGAGCCAATTAAAATCTCAAAGGCCAGACAGGTTTCGGAAGACTAAAGTAACGGGAGATATGAAACTTCGAAGACAACCTGACCTGATATACATCCATCGAGAAAAAATACGGAAATTTAATTCAGAATATTCTTTGAAAGTTGATCCAAGATCTATCGTGTTGCCTGATTTCCAAGACAGGTTTGAAAAAGCTCGTGGTGAGAAAGGTAGAGTGAGAGACTATGAATATCGTACCAAGAGGTATTTCTATCGTAATGGCAGACGTACAAGGACTCATAAAGACGGAAAAAGAAATCTGAATCTGCATCAAGAGGGTGATCTTCCGTCAGATGCAATGACAACTCACAAGCGCAGTATACTTGATTTACCAACTGAATTACTTTTAGACATCTTCATTGATTCAAGAAGTTTGAATAAGATTTTGATAGTCAACAAACATTTGAACAGTTTAATTAAAGAGAACCGAGATTATATAGCTTTTCGACTGATTCAATCAAACTATATCACAAAATTGCATTTAAGGCCACAAAGAAAATACAGTTTTTTAAAAAGAAGAGTCAGTAATGAAGAAAATCATGATCATTTACAACACGCATTACTGACTAGATTAGATCTGTCAAGAAGATATCAAGGACAAGAACCTGGTGAAAATAGTATGTTTATTTCAGATGACAATGATAAAACGACCATTATTTATAACTCCCCATATACTCTGATACTGTTGAACGAGACAGCATTTGCCGATCCATTTATGACTTATGATATACTTCGATCTTTACACGTGGATATGGTACTAAACGAACGAGACATCGGGAAGGTTGAACAACGAGCAAGATCATTGAAAAATTCTTCTTCAGATGACAACTATGGTAATTCACAAGACTCCATTCAAGGAGATTCAAAAGAGAAGATCATATTGGAGTTTTCATCAAATTGTAGTATCAAGTTTCCTTATTTGAACAATGCAGATCCTACAGATATTGATTTTATCAGTTTAGATTATGTTAGCAAGTTGAAAATAATTAAATTTATATTGAACGTTTGTGGTTCGTTTGATTCAAATCTTGAATCAATCATACCGTTTATGATCATCTTGAACTACACAGTTGAAGAACAAACTGGACTGACTTCAGTTGATTTGAGGGAGAATGAAGATGGAGATACAGATGAAATGATGGAAGTTGGAAAATCAAAGTCAAGTGATTTGTTTTTAACGTGCTATGATTTTGTTCGAGTGTTAAAGTCGAAGAAGAAGTCGAATGGACTCCAGGGGACCTTCGCCTTGGATACAGAAGTTAATGGAGACAACAACGAAATCCAAGATGTAAATGATAATACAAATGTAGAGACTAATAATGATAGAACCACCACGAGACAGGAAACTGAAAATCCGATAGAAGATCTAGCCATAGAGAATGTTGCATTACATGATACAAACATTATAATTGATTGTTTGAAATTCAAGTACTTTGGTCTTGTTAAACATTTACTTGAATATTACGACCTTGAGAAACTATGTCAAGATGAACAATTATGGGGCTACATTATTAATTCAAAGTTATATACGGACTACTCTTTGCTGGAAAAGTATGGTGTCAGACCTACCCCTAAGGTAGTCAGTTTAGTTACCTCTAGAAGATGAGTGCCCCCTCAAAAGACTGCACTTTGTTTACTAATTATTATTGAGATATTATAAAGCAAATAGATAAATAAGTCACTAGTCTACAAAGCAGACAAACCAACGTATATTAAAAATTGAACACATGGAACCTAATATAGACCAAGTAGAAATAGCGTACGCTGCAATGGTAAAAACACTCACTCTTGTCGAGAACAATTGTTATATAATGTATGGAGAGTAAATAAAAAACACAAAAAAATAAAAAAACAACGACAACGATATCAGAAATGACATAGACTAATAAAAACTATACAGGGGTAGACACTCAAAAAAAATTTATCAGACTTAATAGTTGTTGTTGCTATAACCTTGAACTAGTGGCTGCTGTTGCTGTGGCTGTTGTTGCTGTTGTTGCTCAAAACCAGTAACGCCTCCATTACCTGTATACTCGTTGAACCATGGGTGCTGTAAAGATTGTCTGGCACTTAATCTTGCATCAGGTCTCATTTGTAATAATCCTTGTAATAAATTCAACGCCAAGTTATCTATATTTGGAATCAAGACTCTTAGTTCTTGCGGTATGAAAACACTGAAATTCGATTTATAATTTGGATAATTAGTAACACCTGGCCATGTTCTTTCATTTGGAGTACCCATGATTCTGAAAATTTTCAACATTTGATCTTCATTCGACGAACCAGGGAATAATGGTTTACCTGTAAACATTTCAGCCAAGATACATCCAGCTGACCACATGTCTATAGAAGTGGTATAATTTCTTGAACCTAATAAGACATCTGGCGCACGGTACCATAGTGTGACAACTTCATTCGAGAAAGTATTCACTGGAATGCCAAAAGCTCTAGCGAGACCAAAATCACCAAGTTTTAACTCACCTTTGTTGTTGATTAATAAATTTTGAGGTTTTAAATCACGATGTAAAACTCTATTATCATGACAAAATATGATACCTCTTAATAATTGAAACATGAATGATTTAACCAACTGTGGTTCTAGAGCACCATTTTTATTGTATCCGTGCGTATCCATATATTTTTTCAAATCTTTGTCCATGTATTCGAAAACCAAAGTCAATTTATTCTCAGTATGTATAACATCATATAAAGTGACAATATTCTCATGTTTTAATTCTTTCATCAATGAGATTTCCCTAATGGCAGTGGAAGGAGTGCCTTCTTCAGAGTCTAAATTAATCTCTTTCAAAGCGACAAGAGTACCCAAGGCTCTGTTTCTACCTTTGTAGACAGTTGCATATGTTCCTTCACCTAACTTCTCGAGTTGCTGGAACTGTGAAGATGAAGCTGACATGGTTTGTATGTATTTGGTCAGGTATAATTTGGGGCTGGATGTTTTTCTTAAGACTTGATAAAGGCGGGTGGAGGACGGAAGAGGGAACCTAAAAAGATTTCTGATGATAGATATGAAGAGCAAGTCAAGCAGTAGGACAAGTACAGAATCAAACACGAATCAAGTACAACAGCTGGCTATCATAATCATTATCAGTACCACCATTCTGGTGATCATCATCATCACCCAGCACTACTCCTTCCAGACACAATTATTTCAAACAGGCAGTAAAAACACGGAAAGTCTCAGCCGCCGTCGCCGTCGCAGTTGCAGTCGCAGTCGCAAAACTCAATTTAAGCCACAAAGGGAAAATTGCCGTTTTGGGAAGGAACAGCACAAATAACTACAAGGCTGTGTAATTATTTCCATTTGGCTGGTACAATTTTTGAAAGTGCAAGGATGTCTTGAATGATAACCCTGAAAATTTTCCAGTTTGTATAGGGTAAGTAAGTGACTAAGTGCTAGATCGAGACTAGCAGATGGTGTTGGTTATTGTTGATCTTGTACTTTGAAAAGAGTATGCTGGTGTATCTTGTAGTTGCATGCAATTGATCACTGCTACAAGATTGTAGGGTTATGGATATTGCAATTAGTATTCCAACAAAATGAAGCACGATACATCGGCCTTCAAAGACCCCGGATCTATTAAATCCAATGTGGCCGAATCAGATCTAGATCCAGATTCTCCGAACACAAATAACCTAGAAAATCAATCTGCCACGGCAAATACAGGAATTAAGGCAGAAATTAAGCAATATCATACTGGTGGCAATAAAAGAACGAGCAAACAGACACCTTCGGCAGACACTCCATTGAAATGGTCTGAACAACCAAGAAGAAACCTTGAGTCTACGTTAAAGCCGAGTGAGATCCCCAATATCAGAGACAAAGAGTCTGTGCTTGGAAAAGAATGGTGTGGACTTTTCGAGATAGATGTTGAGTTTAAATTGCGTCATTTTATTAGTGCTATGTCAAATTTAATCAAAAATCCTAATATCAACTCAACAGTTATTCTAAGAGCAGATATCTTGAAAGAGTTTAAATATATATACAGTGAGAACTCAGACGAACCAACAGTGGAAAAATACTTCAATGAAAATGCTCAAGATCTTTCCTTGAATAACGATAATTACAACAGGGACTCTACTGATGAAAACGAAAAAGTGTTGACAAGAGATATTCATGATTTAGAAATCAAGTCAGTTCCATTAAGTTCCAATTTCAAGCCGAGTTTGGAAACTGTCCGAAGAATCATCCCTAGAAATCCATCGAAGGACTACATCATCAACCAGACATGTCTTATCTTGAATAACGGCAAAGATAACTCAACACTCATAATATATACCCCACACGTCACTAACGCAGAACATGTTCCATTTTATCTACCTGAAGTACAATCCATTGGTTTACTCTACCAAAACAATAAACTTTCGATTCATTACTTGCCATTTGCCAATCAATCCGTCTCCCATTTTCAATTGTTGAACCCTACGGAAAGAGCAATTAGAATCGCTTATAGACTGCTTACCACCGCGAGAAAACACTCCAATGGTGTCATGAACGGATATCAGAAAAGAGTGAACCATGATTTGGTTGTCTCTAAAGTCGCATTCCAGGATAGATACATCACATTGAAACAGAAATACGCTAAAACGTTAGTTGATTCTTGGTGTGAATCTACAGATCCAAGAAAACATGTATTTGAAGATATTGCCATTGCTGCTTTTTTGATTGAGTTTTGGACTAAGATATATAAATTCAAGGATTCTTTCGAATTTCGAGATCTGGGATGTGGCAATGGTCTACTAGTGTATATATTGAATATGGAAGGGTACAGTGGTATTGGTATCGATGCACGTTCTAGAAAATCTTGGCTCACATATCCTGAAGAAGTTCAAATGAATTTGAAAGAGCAAGTAATAATTCCGTCTGTGCTTCTTAGACCTCATCCTGCTATACGATCAAAGTCTCCTCATCTATTAGACAATGGACAAGTTTTTAAAGTTTTGTTGAAGCCTAAACCTCAACATCGAGGCAATGGTAAATACCTGTCCTCATGTGAAACTCCGCTTACAGAATCTCATGAAACACCAGCGCCAGTGTCCCACCCTGTTCAAATGGTGGAGTGCTATACCTCAGCAGAGTTACTCAGCTCACCGCAAGTGAATACGGCCGAGTTTCCTAAAGAGACCTTCATTATTGGTAATCACTCTGATGAGTTAACTTGTTGGATTCCGTTACTGGGATATCCTTTTATTGTTATCCCTTGCTGTTCTCATAATTTGAACGGTGATAAGATTAGATACTCAGCTAACCATCAGAAGCAAATTGCTAGTAACAACACATCATATTCTTCTAGTTCTAAATACGCATCCTTGGTTGATCATGTCGAAGATATAGCTACTTTATTTGGCTGGAATGTTGAGAGGGAAATGCTGCGGATCCCATCTACTAGAAACGCAGCTGTCATTGGCTACCAATCTGCTAACTATCCTGGTAAGTCTATTTACGAGATCCTAGCTATGGAGGGTGGTGCTGATAGATGGATTGAAAATACAATGGCTTTAATGAAAAAAGCGCCAAGGGATCATTAATTATTTTCCTGTATGTATATATACGTACTTAGCTAGTTAGCCTCACTGTGAGTAGTTGCCAAAATGAAGCCATTACACACTGCTTTTAATCGATATGAATAACCAAAACCCATTTAATATAATTATTAAATGACATTAAATAGAGTACACATATATATAAATAAAAAGATAAATAACGATACTAAGGACACGACAATTTTTCAGAGGATATATTCATGAGACAAAAAAACAAACTATTTTTTACCTTGTTTTCTTTTACGCTTGATACCAATCAATCTCTTGACATCATCAGAGACACCTGACTTACTATCTCCTTCTGTACGTCTTCCTTGTTGATTTTTGTCTTCTGAGCTGTTTCTTTCTTTTCTAGGTCCTTTATTCATATTACCTTTCTTACTCCCTCTCTTGATGTCTTTTCTTTTCTTTGGAGACAATTCTGTGTTTGAATCATCACTACTTTTTCTAGGTCTTTTAATTTCTCTTTCCTGATCCTCATTTTCACCGTTTGTTTCTTTGTTTGCCCTCTTTCTTTTGTTCTTTAAATCTTGATTTCTACTCAAAATAAGCTGTTCATTTCTACGTTGAATAACTTTAGCGTTTTCGATGGCAAATTCAACAATTAGTCTTCTCTTATGCAACAAGCCTTCAGCTTCAGCAACTTTACGTTGCTCGTCGTTTAGACCTTCCAAAATTTCACTGATAGTGACTTCATGCGCGTTCAACCATCTCAAAGCCATCAAGGCTGATCTATGATCTCTGAATTCCAAGAAACCGTAACCTCTAGATCTACCATGTTCACCAGAGCCTTTAACTTCATTGATAACCTTGGCTTGTTTCACAAGACCAGGTTTCTTTTGCTTAGCCTTGTCTTCTTCTGTTAAGCCTAATTTCTCAGCGATGAAATCTTGATGTTTGGTGGATCTTAAATTCTCTTCTTTACTTAACGGTTGTCTTAATTCTCCTTTAACTTCCGTGGCAAACTCAACGACAGCCTTTCTTCCTAATGCTTTTAAAGCTTTTTCATTCATTGACCTTGGTAAGTTTCTAATAGCCAATCTAGTGTATGATAAATGCAAAGTTGGATTCTTATTCAATTGTTGAACCCTCAAGTTGTAGGATTTTTCTCTAAGATCCAAATCAGTCTTTGAGATCAAACTTGCCAATTTAGAATCTGATGTGATTCTACCTTCATTCAATAAGAACAAATGACGTCTGTCTCTTTCACTTGGAGTTCGGCCTAACAATTCTTTACGTGCTTCTGCACTCTTATCTGCTAATCTGGCAGCAGATTCTCTATCAACCGTGGCACTAATTTGCAAAATACGACCTTCGTAAACGTACAATGGAGAAACATCGTCTGGAATCAACATAGAGTTCGGATTCACTTGAGGTGCATTTAAAAGACAGTCTTCATAATCAGAGCCTTTATGGAATGCAACAAACGCTGTACCTTTAGCCAATCCAGTTTCTTTATCCATGACAGGTAGAGCATATTTGATTGGACCAAATTTATTGAAATGCTCCTCAAGAGTTTCTTTGGTGGCATCATAAGGGACATTCCGAACAAAAACAGAGAAACTTTCTTGTTTGTTTTTTTTTTCGTATTTGTCTTCACCACCATTGAAATTTAGATCTTCAATTTCAGCTTCATCTTCAGCTTCATTGGAAGCTTCTGACTTGTCATTATCAGCGTTCACCTCGTCTTTTTTATCATCATCGTTCTCTTCTTCATCATCTGACTCTCTCATGTGTTCATCGTCATCGTTATCGCCATCCCCATCTTGTTCTTTTTCCGCCTCTGACACAACCTCTTCTTCTTCCTGATCTTGTTCTTCTTTAGTCGCCCTTTCTTGTTGTTTGTAATCTTCCCATCTGGACTTGTCAATAGCAAAATCAACAGCCACTTCTCTATTATGGATTTTCAAACCGCTGCTCTCTTTAATTGCCGTTTCGGCACTTGAATGCTTACTCATCGTGACAAAAGCAAAACCACTCATTTTACCACCTTTCTTTCTTGGAATGTGAGCTTCTTTAACGGAACCGAATTTGTTGAAAATTTTAACTAGGTCATCGGAGCTACGAACTGACCAAGGCAAGTTTCTGACAATTAACTTGGCACTTTTTTTCAAAGTTTGTTCTTGTGCTTTAGTTTCCTGTTTCTTAGAGTCCCTAGCTTGATTAGGGCTCTTTGTATTTTTACGCTCTCTTCTTTTAGCGACATCGATTCTTAACAATCTGTCTTTAAATTTGGTAACTTTTGATTCTTTTAAAGCAATGACAGCATCTTCATCCTGCACAAATGAGACAAAACCGAAACCTCTGGAGTTTTTTTCTTCGTCATACACAATAACAGCATGTCTGACTGGTGCAAATTGGGCAAAATAGTCGTTTAATTCATCATTGGTAGCGTCAAATGGAATGGCACGGACAAACAAAGTTCTTCTGTCAAAAGAAGAATCCTCCTCTGAAGTTTCTGCCGCAGGTTGGCTTGCTGTGGTTCTCTCAGCCAGCACTTGTGTTTCTGTACTAGCACCCATAACTTGAGTGATTATTAATCTTGTAGCGTTGTCTTATAGTGAAACGTTTATAACTTTAGAGGTACAAGCCATTTTTCTTTTCTTTATCACCACAATAATATCCCTAATACTGAATTAATTGTGCATGCAGATCTGAAAAATATTTTTCTCAGAAAATTTTTGTGAGTGACATAAGAAATGACGTACGATAAAGAATTAATTTTTGACACGACTTTCTCTAATCTGTTTGTTTTGATTTCAGACTTTTAATGTTTGTTTGTTTGAGTTACTGACTGACTTTTCAAGTTTGCTTGCGTACCACTTTACTTTCAGTAGATGTCTTTCCAGTTTTAAGGGAAACGGTATTTGCTTGCGAAAGATTTAATAAACATGAAACACTCAGGGGTCCTGTCAAACTCGTATATACCTCCTCTTGCTTCAAATCTGATAGCGAGGGAGTTAAAGAAGCTAACCACAGATTCTCTATTCAACCTTGTTGAACTTTGGTTGAATCTCTCTGTGACCCAACCGAAGGTCTCGAGAGCTGAACAGAAAGATGGAATCACCCAAGTGGAATTGATCACGGAGCTGCGTGAATTGTTAACCAATTTGAAATCGGTGACCTCTGCTAAAAGAAAGCTAATTGATAGACTTCTTGTCGACTATTACCCCAACGGCCTAAATGCCTTGCAGTTGGCACAGATAGATATTCAGTTGATGATTGATAGACCTTCCAATTTCAGTTGGGTTTCTTCGACGGCGAAAATTTTAACCAAAGTTGAGGATATTTACAGTGATGATATTGGTCGTTCCGGACAAGATAAATTGGATCAGTTTATATTCTCATTAGATTCTCAATCGTTTTTAGATCGTTTAATTACAAGTTTGTCCAACCTCTATTTGACACATATTTACATATCGAGACATCCACATTTTCCATTGATCATGGTGCGATTACAAATGTATGAGTACGTTCATTTGAAAAAATCCAATGATATTCATTCCAGTTTAAGCTCAAGCTCTACTCGACAACAGCAACGGCAACAGCAACAACCTGACATTATATCGAGAAGACCATATTATCTAGCCATCCCAATGAGCTCTCCAAACTTGATTCATTCAGTATCCAATCCAGACGACCTTGTCTCAAAGATAATACTTCAGTCTGTTGAAATGACACTATCTTCATCATTTAGACAAATAAAACTGTTCAAAAATAAAGAGCCACCTGTACGAACATTAGAAGCTATGCATATCTTGAAAGGAGTCTCTAGGTTTGGACAGTCTTTGGGAAGTTGGGCTCCTTATGCCGATGGAACTGTTGATATAAATCCGTTAGGCAATTTAACTGAACATTTGCTGCTAAATCCATCAAGACTAGCATCGTCTCATATTGATTCAGAATCGAGCTCGAAAGAAGAACAAGAATTGGCTCATCGTAAGCGAATTGCAAGTTTGAGGTTTAAAGGTTCAGCTGCACTTTTGAAGACTCATGTTTTGTATGAAGATAACAAGCATACATCGGTGGCACGTCAAGTTGATTACATTGAGATAAACTCTGATGAAGAAGGAGAAGAATATGAAACAACAAGTAACTATCCCATTTCTTTTAAGCGTGCTAAGAAAAATGAGTACTCATCATTGGTCCCTTTCCAATATGGCGACTTCAAGATAGAAAACAAGATTAAGAACACCAACCACAAGGTAGGAACGCCCACTGTTAGGATACAATTATTCGGAAATGATATTTTTGCAGGTTTACATGAATTGGCAGTAACTGGAGCAGTAGACCCTGAACAGATTCCAAGTTGGCTCACAGGGGAAGAAGGATTAAGCTCCGGGTTGATCAAAGACGGTGAGTACATCTAAAGATGACTTTCATCGTTGGCACAACAGTACAGCTGGGACCACTGGGACTAACTTATTTCAATTGATGATCATCTGAGCTTTGATCACAGCAACTGGTCATTATAGCTTTATTTGCTACATAGCACTTTTAACAATATAGTCGTATCATTTTATTTCTTTAGTTTAACGCGGTCTTCTTGAACCAGTCAATCTCTCTATATAGTCGTCAACCAGTCTAGTATGTACACTGTTATCAGTTAGAGAGCCAACCAAATCTAACAACTCCACGTCTTTCTTCTTGAACGCTTCTTCTATGGCATTCTTGTAATCTTCGCATTTCAAATAACATTTCACTTTTTGTTTATACGTCATGGTGCTACACAAATCAACATACAAGGCGGCTTGCCTTTTATCATTGTTTCTCAACAGCTCCAAATAAAAAGGTTCATATCCAATAGGAGATTTCTTGGCTGTGGCAAATTCATACAATTCTTGTCTCTTGCCTGGAATTCTGGCATAAGTTTTGAGCACTCTATAATAGAATTGCTTATCCGACACTTTGTAGTCTTTGTGCAATTTAGTCGCATTTTTCAAATCGGTCTTTATCACATGAGTAAGAACATCAATTACTGGCTCGACCTTTGTATTGAAAACAGCACTTTCATTTGTAGAACCCTTGTCAACGCTCTGTTGAAGATCCAGCACTTTGATCTCTTCTTTCAATTTTCTAGACTCAAACTCTGTAAACTTTGATCTACTTAACAGCTTTGACGCTTTGCTCAAATGCTGTTTTATGTCTTCAACACTTGAGGTCTCTTCAAGCAACTCAGAAAGCTCAACATTAGCTAACCCGGCAATCGAATCAGCCTGATAATAATAATCACTTAACAACTTCAAGTTGTTACTGGCAATAGTTGACTTGAACAAATGAACTGCATTAGTCTTGTTATCTAATGCATTGAAGAAATTCGGCAATGAAAGCTTGTTATAAAGTGTTAGCAAAACATACAGGATTGAATCGACATCCATAGTTTCATCTGACCTTAGTAATGCATAATCATCTTGTTCCATCTCCAATAGAAGGGGTATGGTTTTGGATGTATCTTTCTCAAAATTTAATAACTTGATGCTCAATTCAACTCTGCCTTCTTGAAAAGCAATGCTAGATATTGGAGCAAAAGAAACATTCTTATCCAATAGTCTTTTCAAAATGTCAGCCAGCAGATCAGTGTCTGATAGCTCCGTGGAATGTTTGATTTTACAACAAGCCCAATCGATATAAATGTTATCCTTTGGATAGTTCAGAAAATCTGCTATCTTGATACATAGATAATGGAATTGGCGTAACAATAGCAATTTGATCAAATTATCTAGCCCCATTTCTGCAAATTGAAAGTATGTAAGAAATACGCCATACTCCGGTTGACGAATAATATTCAATACTCTCAAGTTATTACAAACTTCAACAAACTCATCTGAATTGTATAATTCAATTGTAGTTTTACCAAAAGATGCTGCTCTTAGTAATTTCTTTTGCCAAAATGGTTCAAATTCTTCAGCTGCTGCTCTAATACAGTTATCAACTGCTTCAATCAAGTTATCTTTAATAATTTCTAGATTCTCATTCGCCTTCGGAGAATGATGATCAATTTGATCAATAGCGTCCAATAATATGGCACTTGGAGATGTAGAACCTATTTTGAAGGTTTCTAAAGTGACATTATTAACCCTTGCTAAAAATTCAAGTCTTTCATTGTTCAAAAAATACAGTCCATCGTTCTCTGATTTCAAAATCGTAACTGAATCAGTGAAAAAATTCAACGAATCTTTGGAAGGACCAATTAGCTTCAATTCATCTTTGTACGACAATATGACCGCATCATTACTACACCACTCCAACTGCAAGGGTTCAGATGAGTTATCAGATTCAAAGGTACTCAATACGCTCTTAAAATCTACCGTTGTTATTGAAACTTCATTTGCGCTCTCACAATACAAGGCCACAAATTCTGAATTGGGTGGTATAGCAATTAAGCGATAAGGACCTTTACCGATGAAATTTGTATCTTTGCAATATTCTATTGATAGAATCAATATGCTAACATCAGTTGATATTACCACTTGTAGAGGCTTGGTGTATATCTGTGGAACCACTGCCCACCCATGTATATTCTTTTTCACCCCTGTGACATCATGTATATCAGCTAGAGCAACAGGATTTATCTTGTTGTAATTCAGAATACATTTGAATTTGTCTTTTATAGATCTTACCACAAACCCATTGTACCAGAATCTGACTTCAATAATGTCAGAATCTGTTTTCAAATCGTACTCATCAAAATCACCCTCAAAATTGTTGTAGATTCTGAATTTACCTGACCTTAGAACAACAATCAACTGGAAACTGGAGTTCCAACCTAGTTCAACAATGTCTCCATTTGACGACAACCACGGGATAGAAGTAATTCTTGAACCAGAACCCGAGTAAATATCAATTGACTTGTTTAGACTGTGCTGAGCTACATTGCTCAATGGGAATAAAGCAATTGTAGCAGCATACGGTCCGATGGCCACTTTGTAATTATCTAAGTTACTAATAGCTGGATCAATTTCACGGTCTTGTTGTTGCCATTGCAGTTCCAAACATTCCCTTGATCTATAAAAAACATTTTGTAATCGTTCCCAACCTAAACTGGGATTAGAAGAAGACATCTTGTAGGGAGATTGTGGCATATATTAGGGCCAATACAAGCAACACAAGAATTAAGGCATCGCAGCTACTACTTACTTTGTGTCACTTGTCTACTTCAAGTCTTTCGCAGCCTTCAGAAAAAACGAAGCAGGTTCGGATCAACTTTCTGTATCCACTTATCTCTTCTGCACCAAACAGCTAGGTTCACAACACGTAACATTGATATTACAGGTTAAATATATCAAATAACCACAACAAGGAGACAATGTCAGACTCAGACACAGAACAAGAACCAATTTCCCATTATATAACACTAATATCCAATGACGGGTTCCAGTTTCAAGTGATAAGAGACGCGGCCATGGTTAGTGGAACGTTGAAAGGTATGCTAAACACATCGTTCCAAGAGTCATCTACTAATAAAATAACTTTACACGAACTAGATGCTGTTTTGTTGGAGAAGGTGGTTGACTATTTGTATTATAATTTGAAGTATAAAGAGTCGGTTGATGTTCCAGAATTTGATATACCCACAGAAATGGCTTTGGAACTTTTAGTTGCTGCTGATTTCTTAGACGTTTAGGGATAGCTAAGAGATAGTAATGAAGAAGAAGAAGAATAAGAAGAATATGCTCAACGACATATATTTTTGATTCACGTTAATCTATTTGATTAGTTATCAACGAGGTTTTGCTTTGTCTTTTCATTCAACCTAATGGTATCCAGACATTTTAGTTAGCGTAGTGAAACAAGAATGATTACCAAACAAATGTGAATCTACAATGACAAAATAATATAAAAGGACACAAAAAATAGAAAATTCAATACTATAAGAAAACACCAAAGCACACACACATACACATATATGAATATATACTAGTAATCTAAAAAAGCCAAAAAAAATCTCTTCAATCAGAGCTATAGAAATATCAACACAATTACTTCCAACCTTGATTGCCAAACTTGGAATATAAAGAAGGATCATAGGCAGATGGAGTACTATAAAAATCAGCAGATTGACCATTCTGTTGCCCCTGTGCAGCAGGGGGAGTCAATTGGGAATCATACGAAGGTTTTGAAGGAAGCGGAGGTGCACCAGAGGCTGGGCCATAAGAGAATGATTCTGAATGCTGTTGGTGCTGCTGATATTGTTGTGAAGGTGATGGAATCGATTGATACTGATACCGTGGTGGCTGCTGACTATACTGTGGAGGTGGTTGTGAGTACGAAGACTGGTATTGCTCTCGGTGTTGTTGTTGTTGTTGTTGTTGCTGTTGTTGTTGAGATTGTTGATATGACATTGAACTTCTTGGAGATTCATTTGATGACGAAGAAACACTAAATTTGCTGAATTGTTGCCTTAGTAGCTCCTGATCTCTACTAGGACCCATAGATTCAATTTCTTGCATCAATCTATTACTTTCGTTCATCCTCTCATTCAAGAACTTCTCACATGAGGCCTTCAAATTTGTCGTGAATTTAAGTAATTGATTATAAAATCGCAGACCCTCTTTGTAACCTTTGAAGTAAACCTTCCAGTTCTCGTAAGAGGTTAAGTATCTAGCAGTTATTGCTTTCTTGGTACTTAATAATTTTTCCCTCTTTTTAATATTAAGTTTTATATTGGGGTCATCCAATGTCTCATTCATTAGTTTTTTCAAATCGCTAATCAATGGAATTTGTTTCTCGATAGTGATAGAAATTCTGTCTTGATATGGTTTGAATTTAGTTAGACTTTCTTTGAATACATCATCTATTTTTTCGTTACTCTTATTCAAGATCAGTATATTGGAAATATCATCACTATGGATTTCAGTTTTCAAATCTTGATAAGTGTATGATCTTTCCTTTTGCAAATATCTTAATTCCTGCAACTTGGAGTCGATATTGGTCAGTTTAGTCTTAGTTGAATTCAAATCTCGAGGTTCATCGTCCATGTCTAACAATGAAACTTGTTGCTGTTGATTGTTGTTAGAAGAATAGTCAACATTGCTAGGTTTAAAACTGTTCAAGAATGTTTCATTCGATGGCCCCAGTTTCAAAATATCAATGTCTGACTTCACAGATTCGTAGATAGATTTAACTTTCAAATCTGTCTCTGAGGAGTCTAACAACGATTTACGACCTTTAGCCAGTTCCTGTTTAATAGTCATTAACTGACTAGGATACTGTTCTTGGGTCCATGCCTGACCGTATTTCACTTTCTTGCTTTCGTAATTATGAGTCTCTTGAGAAAGGTACTGATCGGATTTATTCAAGTTTTCTAATATTTGTTCTTTTAGTTGAGTTGGTTTTGAATCATCAATTTGAATTTGACTAATCTCAGAAGAGGCTGATAACACCCTAGCATCAATTTCATCATCAGGATCTTCAATATTTGTATTGTTACCGAAAGAATTATGAGAACTGACGTCTTCAACTAGATTACGCAAATCAACTAATGATTTAGGTAAATTTAGGAACTCTAAAGTTGAAGAAAATTCTTGGTCTGCAACATCACATTTCTCACTTTCTTCTCTTAAAAGCTTTGCCATTTCTTCCGAATACAAAGAAGATTGTTCATGAACGGTCAACGGGATAATTTTCTCGAAAAGATCCTTACCCACCAGAGATTCGTTCAATTGTCCATTGATTGGAACAGGTTTGCTACTTTCCATTGGTTTAATCTCAACAAGTGAAGCTGCCAATGGTACATTATCATGATAGATGAAATCGTTATCTTTTTCTAACAGTTTAAGTTCCGACTGAACGATCTGCAAATGATTCTTGATACGGGTACTCAGCTCTGGATCAAATGTTGAATAAAAACGTGTATATGTCTTTAACGAGTCTTCAGCAACTTTCATATAAGCGATTGCTTGTCCAATTTTGCTAGTGTTCTTCAAATGGCAAGCTTGATAATAGTTAGCAAGTGATAGATAATACAATTCTTTCAACTTAGAATGATGAAACCAACGTATTGAAACAACCTTAACGTTCAGATATTCATGGGCGGCATGGTATAACTTTGAAGTTGCTTTAGTCAGTTTAGCGGCTAGTGATTCCTTAGGAGAATCATTGTCGTTCAAATATTTCAATAGGAATGCTTCTTGAGCTTGAGCTAGCATCAGTTTTGCAAAACCTTGAACGGTGTCAACATGCATGTCATCCGAAGGAGCATGGAGGAAGTTTTCTTGAATGAATTGAAAAATGCCACTTGATTTCTGGAAACTGTCATAGCTTAGTTTCAGATCGTCTGATTGAGCACCTATCTCAGATAGAATGGCAGCCAAATTAAATAAGATACTTGCTTTTTCAAAAGCTATTGAGTTTTGAGTGAATGCTTTGTTAGAGAACGCATCGTTCCAAGTGAATTGGGTCTTTAATGAACCAACTGACACTCGTAGTTCAAGTAATTCCAACTGGCCATAATACTTATAATAGGCATCTCTACCATGAAAGTCATTATTACAGTTTATTAAGTGATTTCTTAATTGATCAAACTGAACGATTTCTCTTTCGAAATCGGAATAGGAGCCATACAATTGAGTAACGTAGTTCTTCAAAGGCGATATCCAGTCAAATTCTGCGGCTGTTTTAGTCGAGATAGAGATAAATACAGTCTCCATTGTTACTATTGTGTGTATTTGTCTATTTATTTACTATCCGGTGATAAAAGAATGATGAAAAAATGAAAAACAATAAATAGTCCAAGAAAAGAGAGGTAACTATGATGTATGATTAATAGTAATGTTTTTTGACTGAGGTGAGGGTGAGATTACAAAGATTAGATAGCGGGTGAGAGAGAGCCAAATTGTGGCAACTTCACTTTTGTGCGATGCTATTGGTAACATGATTCCCTCTATGTTTGGTCTATAATCACTTGAAACCACATTTATAATACAACTGATAACTGTAATTTATATTAATTACACTCTTTATACTCATTAATGCATGCTGCAAGACCTGTGGTTTTGAAAAGAAGTTAAATTTAGAGAGAAGCAAAACTAAGAAGCAACAATGACAGAAAATTTCCATATCTTATCAGAGGAGATCACAAAGTTATCGTCAACTACGAAAACGATGGACAATATATTGGATGATTCCAATAAACTGTTGGAGTACCTTAAAAGACTGGAAAAATCTATTGAGGACAGTAAGTTGATATCTTCTTTTGTCTTGAATCCACTATCATATGACATGTTTTGTATGAACCATCGATTTACTAACATTTCTCTCTAACCTGAATTTTTAATTCACCACGTTACCCCCGAATTTCTAGAAACACCGGTAGATATTAAAACTACACATAACCTAATAAAAAAAACCAACGAGGGTATAGTGAAACATGAAAGATCGATCAATAAACATATCAAAAACTACAGTGCGAAAATAGACAAGATGTTCACGTTTAATCTACGAGACGTTTACCAGTATAATGCAATCGACATTACCGACGACCAAAGGAATCGGAAATTACTAGATCGCTCAATTATAATGGATTTGTTAAGAAATGGCCAATTTGAAGCATTAGGACAGTTGAGCCGAGAGAGAAGCATTAATGTTCCAGAGCAACTAGTTTCGAAGTTCAAAAGATTGACTGAGATATTAAACAGTTTGAAAATGAGAAATGATTTCAAGCCAGCTATTGAATGGGCTAAACAGCATTCAAACAGTTTGAAAATGATTGGTTCCGAACTGGAATTCAACTTACATGAGTTACAGTTTATGAAATTATACAGTCAAGAGAATGACAATTTGTTTGAAGCTTATAATTACGCCAATGAGAATTTTCCGAGGTTTGGGTCTACCCATTTGGATATCATATCCAAATTGTTATTCAAGATGGTGTACAAACATACTGATTCTAATGCTGCAATAGCTGATTTATCAAAATTGATAATCAGTAATAATTCAACAACATACATCTACAACCAGCTTTGTCAAGACTATTGCTCATTGATAGGTTTGTCATCGAATTCACCTCTATACAACACTCTATTAACTAGCTTTATATCATTACCAAATTTTATCAAGTATAACAGGATTTTTAAGAACTCTGCAAAGTTGAACTGGACAACGAGTGATGAATTACCGTTTGAGATCAACTTGCCATTATTTTTACAATTTCATTCTATTTTCATTTGTCCTGTGTCAAAAGAAGAGACGACACCGTTGAATCCGCCGATGGTATTGCTTTGCCATCATATTATATCGAAGGAGAGTCTACTGAAGTTGAGTAAGAACGGATTATCCAGTTTTAAATGTCCTTATTGCCCGAGAACCAGCACTTCTAGTCAAGCTATCCAGGCTAAATTTGTCAACATGTGATTTGAGTTGAGTTGAATTAAGTTGAGTTGTTTATTTCTTTCAGACGCAAAAAGTTCTTCAGGAATCCGACTATATAGTATCTTGTTATATATTCGACAACAAGTATCTGTTACGTATGAACTTTTTTTCCTTATGATTTCCAGTAAGTGAAGAGAATGCCCAAGTGTTTGAAACGGCGAACTGAAACCTGGGGTAAATTTTTAGTGGAGTTTCTGACGCCGCGAAAACAGGTATCAATTTTCCCTGTTAAAATGAGACTATTCTTATCCCACTTTAACAAACTCACTAAAAATTTAATTTCTCTTATACAGAAAATAAAAAAAAGATGAGTTCAAAATTGTCAAGCATCATCATAACATATGGAAATATCTCTAGTTTTGGTAATACTGTCACCTATACGTAAGAAACTAGAGACATAAAAATTGAGATGAGTGACGCACAAATTAAAAACAAAACTCAAAAGAGCAAGAAATCCAATAGAAGAGCGAAGAAGAAGAGAAGAACAGAAGACTTTTCCTCAGACTCATCCTCTTCGGATTCTTCATCTTTCGATTCTGAAAATGAAATAACTGAGAATGGATTGAACAATGACAGTAAGATGGATCTAGATGAAGAGGACCTAGATACACAGAATGATGCGGCTAATCTAACTATTGATGGATTAAGCATACCGAAAAATACAGTAGTGACACCTAATAGCAATGCCAGTGTCAAAGATTTGGATCAAACTAAATTGAAACTATTAGATTTAGAAAATATAAACAAGTCGTTAGATTTAAATTTGCTAAGTGGGTCGGGCGGAAAGGGGAAATTGAATTTAAAGTCTGCAAATGAGAAAATTAATGAAAGTAGAGAGAGTTTATTGAATAAATACTTGGGTAGTATGCTAAATAATTACGGAGATGATTTAGATGAATTAAGACAAAAAAAAGATTTCAATGGATCTATGTCGTTGTCATTACTAGCTAAATTGTTAAAAGAGAGTGGTAACATTTTTGATGACGAGACATTGAGGTCTTTGGTTGATAACTAGTGAGTGAATCTCGTAAGCATGAGTTTGTCTATGAGATAATCGTTGCATGTAGTAGTAATTAATAACACTACTATCTAAGCGCCATACTCTCGACCTACGTAAGTACTAAGTACTACATAATCAAAAAAAAAAAAAAAAAAAAAAAAAAAAAAAAAAAAAAAATAGAAAAAAAACTGGCGCATTAAGCAATCATCCATGGGATGGACAGCGAGAATGACCGATCTGGAGTAGTTGGAACAGATATATACAAGACAAGATAAGGAAAGGAGCGGAACTGGAATGAGGAGGTGAGGACCACAGAAAAAGGATGTTTCTATAAATAACGACGGAGTATTACCAATTCCGTTGAGGCAGTAAGAAAAACACAATACGACACGACAGCCTACAACAGGACGGCTATGCTAATAAAGTACAAACAGACCCTGATCTCGGCAGAACACAAAACTACAAAGCCAGAAACAGAGGACGAACTGACTGCTACCAAAGTCCTACCAATCATTTGTTTGTTTTCCTACCATCTTCTTGGCTTCTTTCATCAGAACACTTAATTTTCTGGTTTCCTGGCTTGTCCTTCGTCATCGTCATTGTAATTGTCATCGTCGTCACTGTCGTCATCGGTTCACTTCGCCACGGCCACCGTCGAGCACTGACTCATCTTACATAATAAAACCGGCGCAGCCAACAGACACAAAACACGTTTTTTTCCATTTGCCTCATTTGCTGCGACGCCCCTTTGCGCCCGCCGGGTGAAATGCGCGGCGAAACCACACACACACACACACACACAGAACAAACAGACCTTGGAAAATGCATGTTCTATTCCATATTCAGCTACTCTCCGTGTTTGTTACTTATATATCCCTTTGTTACTTCTTTTGTTATTAATTACTTGATTATATTTACCCTGTTCATCCTGGCTTATATAGACAAATATATATATATATATTATTCGTATATATATATATTGATATACACAAATACACTTCACGTATCAATTCAGCATGAAGCTATCTACTTCGGTCGCCAATTTAATTTTCCAGTCTTTACTTCTCTCTTCTCAGTGTAGAGCTCTACCAATCGCTGAATCAGACGACGACAACAACCACAACAATGACAACAATAGTAAACAACCAGCATATCCAGGGTTCCTTAAATTGAATGCTGCTAAGTTAAGAGGTTCAAGCCTTCAGGATGGTAACTCCTATTACTACGATTCGTTGTCCAACGATGCATTCATCTTGGAGAAAAGGGCCTCCGGTGACGGATTCGCAGAGATGATCTTGACCAATAAAGTCACTTTTTATAAAGTGGAATTAGAAATAGGATCTAACCGTCAACGTATTGAAGCTTTAGTTGATACTGGTTCTTCTGATTTATTCCTCCCGAATTCAAACAATACATACTGTTCTTCAAGTACCCGCAATAATAAAGGTAGAGATTTATCCTCTTTGAGAAATTTCAATTCGGAAGCGGTGGAGGAAACTGAACAGATTGATCATTCTTTGTCGCATTATAAACAGGTTGATTCCATCCAAGACTATGATTATGATAATGCTGATGACGACACCGTTTACAGAGCTGGTGCCACCACTACTACTATCATTTCCGGAGGTGCATTTGTGTCCGGAACCAGTGGTGGTAGTAATCCACAAGCTACGATAGATTGTTCTGAATATGGTACGTTTGATCCATCAAGTTCTGACACTTTCCGTAGCAACAATACCCTATTTTCCATTTCTTATGCTGATGGGACGTCTGCCTCTGGTACCTGGGGTCAAGATACAGTCACATTTAATAACATAGACGTTGAAAATTTATCATTTGCAGTGGCTGACCAGACAGATTCTGCTTTTGGAGTGTTAGGTATTGGTTTTGAAGGTTTAGAAACAACATATTCAGGCTCACGTACTACACGTCCTTATACATATAGAAACTTACCAACTAAACTAGTTCAAGATGGGATTACTCAAAAAGCTGCGTACTCTATTTATTTGAACAATACTGATTCGGAAACTGCATCTATATTATTTGGTGCTATCGATCATGATAAATATATAGGTGATTTGAATCTATTCCCAATTATCAATACTGCTGCTTCAATGGGTTACCCAAGTCCAATCAAGGTTGAAATCACTTTGAATTCATTATCTGTTGGTGGTCAAGACTCAGACGTCACTGTTGCTATAGGAGCCGCTGCAGCTTTATTGGACACTGGTGCAACACTATGTTACTTCCCAACTGATATAATTGATTCCATTGTGAGTCAGGTTCCAAGTTTAACTTATAGCTCTTCCTCTCAAACTTATGTCATGTCATGTTCCGAAGCTGATGATCATTTTATTACTTTCAACTTCCAAGGTTTCAATATTCAAATATCTTTATCAGCATTCATGATATCTTTATATGGTAGAACTGGATCAACTTCTTCTTTTTGTGCATTAGGTTTATTCGACTCCGGTGACGATTCGTTCGTGTTGGGTGATTCATTCTTAAGAAATGTCTACATGGTGGCTGATTTAGATGATTATCAATTGGCATTAGCTCCAGCAAATTTTGATTCTAATACTGAATCAATCGAAGTGATATCAAGCGGTATTCCTTCTGCCACCTCTGTGGCAGGTTACGAATCTTCAACTTGGGGTCAAAATAGAGTTACTGCCTTGTCAACTACTTCTGTTTCTGCAACTGGTTCCATTAATCGTTCCGCTACTGCAGCTTCTCCTGCTCAAAATAGTGACTTTTCTGACATAATTCCAGGAACCGGTTCTGCAACTAGGTCATCTAGAACATCAACTTCAAGATCAACTAGTTCCTCAAGTGGAAGCTCATCTTCTTCTTCAAATCAGTCGAATGGTGCTTCATCAAGTTTCAGTCCAGGGACTTCTGTGGCTATTTGGACCACTATGTTGATTTTGGTCGGATTAACTTTTGTTGTTTAATGAATTGTCAAAAAAAAAATAACGAAAAAAAAAAAAAAACAGGCAACTGAGAATTTAAAACAATAGATTTGTTTAACTGCATGTTGCTCGGTTTATGTTGTAATTCATTCTTTTAAAAATGTGGGTGAGATTTTTTATGGTGTTATGTATAGTTTTATTCTGTTAATAGCTTTGTGAATCAACTACGCTGGTTTCATGTTTCTCATTGTGGTTGTTTCAATTTAATATTATACTTTTCTACGATCGTCGCATTGCATTAGTTAGCTATCTTAATTAATGACTTGATATCAGTCAATAAATCCATACTCTAAAAAAAATTATTTTAAATCTGCCTAAAGTAGCAAGCATTAAAGAATAAAAACATTAAATGAACTTTAGTGCTTGTATCATCAGGGAAACAACTGATATAGAGAAACGGGAAAAAAATCAAGATATAAATAGAAATAGGAGCAGGGTGGATGTAGTCCATTCCCCTCTCATGTTAGTTAGTCTAAACTAGCATAATCGGTTCCCCAGTTGTGGGATAATGCAACATATTGTAAGCCTGTTTCGCAATCACTGACTTGTCAGGGTTCACAATTTAAGTGGACATGCATCTGCATCTAAGAAACTCGGCTACTGGTCAAAAAAACAGTACATGTCGTCGTTTCGATTATAGCACCATTGTACGGTGATTTGATTGATACCGTTCAATTCAATTCCACTTTATACGACTGTCTTCCTGATTCAGTCAAAATCGACTTGTCTCCCTGGAAATGGACAAAATGATTACATCATCCAAAAGAACGCATTCGCTCGTTTATACGTTACACTGCCTTGCAATTTGGTTGATTTCGGTTTAAACGAATAAACGAGTGAACGAGTGAACGAGGTGAGCGCGAGATGAACGATAATGAATGCTACCAGAAATGCTGGAAAGTTGGCGTTTTTCAAACATATTATTATATCCATATACGTATTGTTGTCCGTTCTTTCTCTCCCAGTATTTATAATCAATCTTATCTCTCCTCTTATTTATCTTTATTATCTATAATACGAAGATCTTTCAGAGTTCATATTGACAATCCCTTAAACATATTATTTTTCAGTTGATTGCTTTTACTGGTTAACTTTCAACTTACTATTATACACACATACATACATATTCATAATGTCCTCAAATCCATCTTTAAAACCTAAACTGGCTCCTAAGAATTTTGAACAAGACAAAGGTTTTGCAGAAGCATTGCATGGAAAAGATGCTACCAAGTCATCGGGAATGGGTGCTTGGATCAAGAAAGATAAAGAAGCTCAAGAAGTCGCAATGGATGGTTATTTCAAACATTGGGATGGTAAGACGGATCAAGAAACTGAACAATCTAGATTAGAAGATTATTCAGCATTGACTAAACACTATTACAATTTAGTCACTGATTTCTATGAATATGGTTGGGGTTCATCTTTCCACTTTTCAAGATATTATAAAGGTGAAGCTTTCAAACAAGCTACTGCAAGACATGAACATTACTTGGCTTTAAAAATGGGATTAAATGAAAACATGAAAGTGTTAGATGTTGGTTGTGGTGTCGGTGGTCCAGCTAGAGAGATGACTAGATTTACTGGTTGTCAAGTTGTTGGTTTAAACAATAATGATTATCAAATCGAAAGAGCTACTCATTATGCTAAGAAGAATAATCTTGCTGATAAATTATCTTTTGTTAAAGGTGATTTCATGCAAATGGATTTTGAACCTGAATCATTTGATGCTGTCTATGCGATTGAAGCCACAGTGCATGCACCTGTCTTGGAAGGTGTTTATGGGGAGATTTACAAAGTGTTAAAGCCAGGAGGAGTCTTTGGTGTTTATGAATGGGTCATGACTGACGAATATGATGAAACTAACGAAGAACACAGAAAAATCGCTTATGGTATTGAAGTTGGAGATGGTATTCCAAAGATGTTCAAGAAACAAGTTGCCGAAGATGCTTTGCAAGCTGTTGGTTTTGAAATTGAGCATGCTAAAGATTTAGCAGATGTTAATGACGAAATCCCGTGGTATTATCCACTAACTGGTGATTTCAGATACGTTCAAAGTGTTGGGGATTTGTACACTTTCTTCAGAACTTCCAAACTTGGTAGAAAAATCACTACTGGTGGTGTTGGTTTATTAGAAAAACTAGGTGTTGCTCCAAAAGGTTCAGTTAAAGTTACTGAAGCTTTAGAAGATGCTGCTGTTTATTTAGTTGAAGGTGGTAGAAAAAAGTTATTCACTCCAATGATGTTATATATCGCTAGAAAGCCATTAGACGCTAAATGATTGTATATATGTTTTCTTTGTTTTGTTTTTTTTTTTTGTTTTGTTTTGTATAATTCTTCGGTTCTTCTCTTATAAGTTACAGACATATATGGAGATATAGTAACTGCTTATCTTTTAATTTTTGTATAACTTTATTCACTTTGTTTGTTTATTTATATAATTTTACAATTTCTCCTGAAGGCTAGCCTATATATTTGAAAATTTTGGTATCAGTAATGCACGTTAAGGGACAGTTACGCAACGTTTATATAAATGTAGAAGTGACGACTTGTCATTAAGCATCCATCAGCGATCATCACTACCGTTACACCATTCCTTTTTAATTTAGACACTATTTTTTATCTTTATAAAGAGAAAGCAATTAAGTGATTATTGTCGTCAATGAAAAAAGTATATATGCGTGAATCAGAAGTGTAATATACAGAGAGAGAGAGATGGAGGGAGGGAGGGAGGAAAAGGCAAATTTAAGCGAGTCAAAAGAAAAACTATATATCATCGAATCAGTTATTAAGTATCGATAGCATAGACTAAAGCCCAAGCAGAGCCAGCAGCAATTGATCCAATCAGAACCATTTGGAAACCTTCACTGATTTTCGACAGCAATGAAACGTCATCTCCCATCGATATAACGGTTTTGAAATAACCAAACCAGAATAAAGTGAACATCATAACTATAACTGAAATGATTAATCCGGTACCAACGGTATCAGCAAAAAAATATGGAATTAGAGGGATGAATCCACCAAAGAAATATCCAGAACCTATAGTTAACGCCGAAGTTAATTGTCTTCCTTCAGCAGGTTCTTCCAAACCTTTACCAAATCTTATGGCGAAATCAATCATCGCCTGAGGATGTCTCTCTAAATCTCTAATAAATAATGATATGGTATCTTCTGTTGCACCCATATCTAACATTATATCTTCCACTTCCGCAGCTACTAAATCTGTATTTTCAAAAAATTGTTTCTTTTCTTTACTAACTTGAGACTTATAATATTCAACTTCCGATCTGGCCGCAAGGAAACCACCTAATCCCATCGAGATAGCACCCGAAACTAATTCTGCCATACCACCTGTTATCACTAACTTTGAATCTCCTAAAGAAGACAAACCTGCCGTCAATGCGAATGGAACAGTTAATCCGTCTGAAAGTCCAATAATAACATCACTCATTACTCTAGGATCCACTTTATCAAAAAACCCAAGTGGTCGCTGATCAGCTCTGCCATTATATCCATCTTCGTTATCTTTAAAAATAGAATGATTTGATGAGTTGTGATTTATAAGTGGAGCTTCCGGATCATCTGGGTTTGTGGTTGAACCATAGTTGTTATCGGCCTGAGGTAAATCATGAGCGTCTGTAATATTAGAGGATGACGACGAATTATCCTTAGATGCGAATGCTTTTGTCACTGCGTTTTTAATAGCAACAACAGACATAATTATAATATTATTTTTGTAAGTTTCTCTTGTGTTTCTGTGTATATAAGTGTAAGTGAGGAAATATTTGTTATTGTTGTTGTTATTTATGAAAGTACTCTAAGATCTGTAGAAGTTTTTCCTTAGTTCACAAAACGGAATATATATATATATATCTGATTGCTTTGGGTATGCGTGATCTGAGTCAGGATACGAATTACTATTGAAAGAAAAAAAATCAAGTTATTAGAAAGCAATCTAGGGCGAGGTTTAATGAACAATACCAATGGTAAAAGTATAAGATTGAATGAGTAAAAATGAGGCAGAAGAATAAACACTCCCTTAAATCTATAACGATCTTTATACGTATTGAATAACTTTATGTAGCAGAGAGAAAGAAAGAAGACTCTTTGAGTGAACAATCCATAAAAAACCCTTTTACTTTAAGCAAATAGCAAAGGAAAACAAAGGTCTTTTTGTATTGGTATTGGTATTTGTTTATTTTATAGTGTGTGTTTTTCAAAGCCTTATGGAATCTCAAAACAAAATCTGTCAGCTTGAAATGCATTATGTAACTCACGTAGTGATGGCGCGGGGTGACAGTAGGCGTTGCTGAGGTAAGTGACCCTGGGGAAATAAGTAAGCAAACAGATTACAGCCAATCAGAGGCGAACAAATGGTCAGCTTCAGCCTTTCTTATGTCAGCGGGTCCAGACCTGGGCCGATTTGTAAGAGACGAAACAAAAAAGTGTGCGGTGGGAGGTGTAATGACATAATGTTAGGGGTTACATAATAAGTATTAAGGGCAGCGAGAGACAGCGCGTGGAATGGTCAGCGGGAACGCAGCGATAAACGGTACAAAACATCGAGGCATTTCTCAATAGAGAGAGAGTTCACATGGCCTTAGAAACGTTTTCGAAGCACGCTATCACCAAGAAGGCGGTGCTGAAGAATACCAAGGGTTATTTATTAGGAAGTGTAATTCTAATTATCTGTCTCGATGTCTGAATGCAGGAACGCCAACTGACTACTGGCTTCTTCTTGGTTTTATTAATGCTTTTTTTTCTCTTAGTCGTTTATTATCAGAACTATTTCGTGGTCCCGGAATTTGAATGGGAACTTTCTTCGATTTGGCCCCCTCCTTTTATCCTCATATACGAAAAAAAACGCTAATATCCGAAAAAAGCAATGCTTAATTACGTGTATACGTGTATGTATATCGACTTGTAAAATATATACTATAAAAATGCGTGCATACAATGATAAAGAAGACTCTCTTAACTTTGAAAACATACAAGCAAATTGAAACGTGTTCCTGTCACTTTTTTTTCATTCACTATTATCATTATTCGAAACTGTCATTTGAAGACAAAAAAAAACTAACCTTCAATGATTCCTGAATTAATTGAAGCATCTTCAACGTGTTCTGCATTTGCCTTTGGATCATTCTTCAGCTCTTCCACCATCTCTTCAAATCTACCACTGCCAACGTGTGTTTTCCAAGCAGGAGCAGCGCCTGGACCAAACAAGTCATTAATCTCTTCTAAGGTCTTTGCAGCTGTCTCGGGATAACAGAAGAACATATGAATAGCACCTGCATAATTGAACACTCCAAAGATAGCAAAAGTCTTCCAACCGATTTGATCAAATGCAGGAGGAACGTAAAAAGCTAACGCGAAATTCATGGCCCAATTACCAGCAGCAGCCAATGACATACCTTTAGATCTGAGATGTAATGGGAAAACCTCAGCACTGTAGACCCAACAACCTGGTGCCAAAGTTAAGGCATAGAACGCAGTAAATAAGTAAGAAAACACAAGAACAGCTCTTGAAGCAGGTTTAGCATGTTCTAAAGTGACATGGATATTTGGATTATCAGCCAATTGAGCAACGTATTCTCCCTTTTGTGCTAACACTCCAGCAACAATCCAAATACATGTCCCCATGGCAATTGAACCACCAATCAAAAGCGGTCTTCTACCAACACGATCAATGAAGAATAAAACAGGGAAAGTGAAGAGTAAAAAGACAATATATTGTACAGCTGATGAGATTAAGTTGACGGATCCAGAAAGACCAGCCATTTGGAACACATAGACAACATAATACATCATAACATTACCACCTGCTAATTGTTGCGAAATTTGAGAAAAGACTCCAACATGAGTTCTATTAATTTGCTTCTTAGAGAACAATGACCAGTAGGAATTGTTTGAAGATTCTTCTAATTCGACAATTTCACGGATCTCTAACATTTCCGTTAGCACTTCGGCATCTTCTTGGTCACCTTTCGCATGAACATTGGCTAAAACTTCTAAACATTCTTCCCAACGTCCTTTGCTTGCTAACCAACGTGGAGATTCAGGTAAACATGGAACAAATACCATCAATATGATACTTGGAACCATTTGCACACCCCAAGGGATTCTGAAACTCGCATTACTATTAATAAAAGAACATCCATAACCAATGAAATACATAATTAAAATTCCCCATTCGATACTCCATTGCTGAATACCAGTAATCTTACCTCTCACCTCTTTTCTTGATATTTCTGATAAGTAAACAGGGACTTGCGAAGATGTAAAACCAACACATAACCCATTAAATACTCTTCCTACGATTAGCATTGGAACATTTTGAGCAGCACAAGAAATGATGGATCCGATAATCCAAAACACACAACTGTATTGAATTGTTTTCTTTCTTCCCAAAATATCACACACAGACCCTGCCAGAAAACAACCTATAAGGGAGCCACCTGACATAGAAGCAGTGATACCACCTTGCAATATAGAACTTGGATAGTTGAAGTATTCCAGGTACTGGTCAGTGCCAATAATGGCGCTCATCGAACTGACATCAAAACCAAACAAAGAACCACCGACAGTGGCAATGGCTGCCACTACATACGTATTGTAAAATTTTGGAACTTTTATCATTTTTTTGTCAATGAAAACTTCGTCAATGAATCGTATTAATGTATTTGTAAAGATACTGTAAGAGATAATATAATACTAGACTAGTAGCCTACAGAGAAATAGGTCCGACAGAGCTCAAAGAAAAAGAGATATATGTTCATGTTTATATAGATCATTAGGTGCCCATTCAACTCTCAGGTATCTTCTAGTGCGATTGTATGAGAGTTTCAGTGGAGAACACAATGCTCATGCAACAGACTCGTATTATTTGCCCCAGAATCTACAAAAATCTGGAGTGCATGCTATTGATTTTGCAAAGAACCGTTTTAAGCCGTATGTTTTTTTTCAAAAACTCTGTTGCAAAATATAAGATCGAAACATTTGCACAGACTGAAAAGAAATAAATCAGGAAAGTGTTCCATTTAAGGAAAATGTCCCGTGAAGATACACAAATTTTCCAGCATTTCAATAAATGTCAGTGCAAACCTCTTCCGGCGAATCTCGAAATGGTTCCTCCCGTAGTTCCCAAGACAGGCCCTGCAGCTAGGACTAAAATTGGGGGCCAGAGACCAGGTGGTGAAGTGACGAAATGACGTCAATTGAGATGAGGCAACATGTGAGTGAGCATGGTTTCTCCGTAGGTGCGATCGACACTGGTAATGTGGAGTAAGCAAGAGAAAATACCTAGAGGGAAAGCACGGCAGGAACACTGTTCTTTGATACAGTGAGACATTATGGTAGATCAGGAGGACTTTAGAAAGATCATGACTAGATGTCGGTTGAAAATCATATAGGTTGCGTACAATTCTCCAGTATGGTTTCTATGAGGGAATAACAGTTGAGACTTTCATCCGGATCGATCTTGCCAAGGCTTCTTGTTCATTGCCGTACTGCTGCCAAACTTGGCAGGGGGCAAGGCAAAATGAAAGCTCTGAGCTGAGCACCAGTCTCGATCCAGGTTCAAGGAGTTAATGGCTTGATTTTGTACCCAGAGATTAAAATGATGTTCACTTATACAAACAATGCCTAGCTGAATTAATATATACATTTACTTAATCGTTGACTGAGATGGTGGCATATAGAGTCATATCCAGACACAAGAAAGCACTCTCTCAGGTACAGGTTCTATACCCCAACTTTTCTAAATTCTCTCCCTTTATGGTTTGTACCTTGACACTGACACCTTTTCTATTATGTATACTGAAGCTTACCGATTAAGATAAGTGAGTTGCAGTGGACAACCTGGAAAATACAGGCATACTCGACACAAACTACAACCAAAGATAACCCCTTGTTGCCCACATCCTGGCATCCCTGGTAAATGAACAAAAGTACCTTCCTCTTTTAAGCGCAGAACCTAAGAAACTTGCAATGCGGGGGACACAGCCACGTTAGTCAAATGGAGCCCAACACATCCACCTATAAAACTACTGTTTTTGTTTGTCGATATTAATTATTAACTATTAATTTAATTATTAATTTTTACTTTATAATTTAAGCGAGTAATTATTATTTAATGATCAAGTACATCTGGATGTCCAAAGAATCAGAATAAATGCTGGTAAAGTATTGGGTCTCCATCACCCGATGGTTCAAAGAATGAAATATTGAAATTACGGTCCATCAATAATATTGTTTGTATGCTTTAAACGTGAGATTGATTTCTTTCAAATTAATTATTTTTACTATTTTTTATAACATTAAAGTTATAATTTTAAGTTACTTAAAATTTTATTATTCATTAAATCTTTTGTTACCTTATTATAATTCCTTATAAGAGTAAACTGCAAACACATTGAAAAATATTAAGATTTGTGCTCTAAGCTCATACTTGAAATACATCTCCCTTTCCCCTTGTGTATAATATCAATAGGTATCTATTGTAGGGAGGAAACTACCACTCCGAGAAAACCTGATCAACTTAGCAATACCATTCCCGAAATAAGTATATAATCACGTGAACGCAGTCAGCGTTACCAATACAATACTATACATTACATAATCATCTAGGGCCCTTGCCTTTGACAGAATTAAATTCGTCCTCACAATAACAATAAGGTTTGGGGCATTGTATTTCCGTAACGAGCATTACTTTCAGATGGCTAAGATATATGAAAGTGAAATCTTATTGTTCTTCTTACCACCATATATATTGTAAGCATATGGCTCGGAGATAGACAGCTGGTAGTTACCATATTAAAAATACTCACTCAAACCCTAGGATGAGACAACTGCTAATATTTTTGTTGGCTTTAATGGTCTCGCCATTAACGGTTACGGGAAAGACCCACTCTTTCTTCTTCAATGCCACATACATAATTGCCAACCCGGATGGCGTTTATGAAAGACCAGTTATTGCATTTAATGGTTCCTGGCCATTGCCTACCATCGAAATAAATAAAGGTGACAGAATACAACTAGAACTTTATAATGGTCTTGAAGACCATACCACATCGTTACATTTCCATGGATTGCTGCAAAAAGGATCTAATCACATGGATGGCCCAGTTGGTGTTACCCAGTGCCCAATACCTCCTGGGGAATCTTTTGTTTATGATTTTGTAATTGATCAAGCTGGTACTTATTGGTATCACAGTCACAGTGGATCCCAGTATAGTGACGGTATGAGAGGTATCTTGGTCGTTCACGACCCTGAGATTGAAAGTAATTATAACTTTGATAAAGAATTAATTCTCAGTGTGAGTGACTGGTACCATGATTCAAGTGATACTTTAGTTGATAAACAACTAACGAGATATAACCCTACAGGTGGTGAACCTATCCCGCAGAATTCCTTGTTTAATGACACCAAAAATGTTACAATAAATGTTGAACCTGAGACAACATACTTAATAAGATTTGTCAATGTAGGTATCATGGTTTCTCAATATATATTTTTTGAAGATCATGACTTTGAAATTGTTGAAGTTGATGGAGTTTATGTTCATCCTGCCAAAGCTTCTATGATTGAACTGAGTGTTGGTCAAAGAGTCAGTATCTTGTTGAATACTAAGAGTCTTTCGGAAGTTACCAAAAATTACTGCATTGTCCATTCGTTCGATATTTCAATGTTGGATTCATTACCTAAAGATTTGCAATACACGTCGATCAACTATCTAGTGTACGATGAAAGATTACCAAACTCTAAGCCTTCCGCCAAATACTATGACGTTGACTCATACGAGCCATTTGACGATTTTAACTTGAAGCCAATTGAAAATATACCATTATTACCAGAACCAGACCATAGAATTGAAGTTGTCTTACATATGGAAAACTTAGGTGATGGTGTCAACTATGCATTTTTCAACAACTACACTTATGTCGAGCCAAAAGTGCCTACTTTGTTGACTGCTCTAAGTGCGCCTGAAGAATTCGTTACAAATAGTAAAATATATGGATCTAATACTAACTCATTTGTATTGAACCAAGGTGAGATTGTGGAACTCGTGGTGAATAATGAAGACGATAACAAACATCCGTTCCATTTACATGGACATCAATTCCAAGCTATTGTGAGATCCGATGAATATGACGAACCACATCATTACAAGTCGGAGGAAGATGCAGAGAAGCTTCCAGATTTCCCAGTCATGAGAGATACTATGATTGTTAAGGGTAATGGGAATATGGTACTCAGATTCGAAGCTAAAAACCCGGGAATTTGGTTCTTCCACTGTCATTTGGACTTTCATTTAGAACAAGGACTTGCCTTGACTTTGATTGAGGCCCCATTTGAATTACAACAACAATTGTTAGAATTAGGATTGCCCGATGATTATTATGAAATTTGTGCCAAATCAGACACTCCTGCAAAAGGTAACGCTGCCGGTAATTTAGGCAAGAAATGGTTAGATTTGAAAGGTGAAAAATTACAACCTGCCCCATTACCTGAAGGGTTCACCCCAAAGGGATACTTTGCCATGTTTATATGCACCCTTGCGGCACTATACGGGTTGTCATCGATTTATTCATATGGTATGGATGATGTGAGAAAAGGATCTGCTAATTCAGTTGAGGAAGAAAGAGAGTTCATACGAGATCTGACTCTGAAACTAACTCGTGAACAGAGAACTCTTATTATGTCATCATCATCATCTAGCTCAAAACGTAATCAAGCTAAACAGTTTGAGATTACGAAAATGATAGAAGAATTGGGAGAGTTAGAGAAAAGGTTCAGGGAACTATCTGCTTGAGCTACTATTCTTGCAAACGGAAAGTCACAAGAGATTGTCCCTGGTTATGTATATATTTCTTATACTTCTGTAGAGGTTTAATTTAATTTAATTTCTCTATGGAACTAAGCTTCCTGATCGGCAATCACCTCTCTGCACAGCCTGGAAAGATAGGCTATGCCGCCCGCTCCGCAAAAATTATTTTCAGATATAAAACAGGGGGTCTGTCTCCCCTTTTCAAAATGGATGAGTATTTATTTGGCTACTTTGATGTGACAAGGAGTCTTAGTTGTTTGGCAGTACCCACTTGCAGAGAGTATCAGCCTGTTACATCATTGAAGATGTCAATCGCAGTAGATAATGACCTAATAACCATTAGCAACGCCAAAACTCCAACCACCAAAGCGGTGATTACCAAGCTAGGTGCAACATTGATTTCCTTCGAGGTGTCTGAAACAGAGTATATTTTTTTGTCAGACAAAGCTAACATATCTTCGAAGTCGACAAGACCTGTGAGAGGTGGGGTCCCTATAATTTTCCCAGCATTTGGGGAGTCGTATTTACCTAGTTTGAAAAATGTTCAACAACATGGATTTGCGCGTAATTTGTCATGGGATTTCTTAATTGGTGAAGTTTTGGATGAAGTTACCATGGCTAAATTTCAATTAAGTGATAAAAATGCTTCAGAGTTTGAAGAGTTCAAGAAATGGAGCGAATTTTATGGGAAACCTATTAAATTTAATTTGATACTTGTGTTTAGTTTGTTTAAAGATTACATCAATATTGAAGCTGAGTTCACAAATCTCAACATTGACAAACTTGAATTTCAATTTCTATTCCACTCATATTTTAGAATTACGAATGCTAATGACCTCTACATAACTGGACTATCTGGGTTGAAGCATATTGACAGGTTGAAGAACAAAACTGAAGTAAACAATGCGCCAATGGAGAAGATTACGGAGCAGACTGATAAAATCTTCAAACTTGATGAATCTACCGGAAATGTGGATATTTTGTCAGGAAACAATATCATCAGTCTAACAGGATCTGATAATTTAAAAGATTTAGTTATTTGGAATCCTTGGTCTGACGGTGCTTCGAAGATTAGAGATTTCGAACCTAAGTCTGGTTACTTGAATATGGTTTGTGTTGAATTTGGGTCAGTGGAGGGCGAAATTCTTTACAAAGGTAAAACATGGTCTTGTACTCATACAATCCGTATAAAGTGATATTCTGTTTATGAGTTCCACGTACGCTTACTTACTAAGTCTTATTTTTCATTTTCTGTCTTTCTTCCGTATATAATGAAAGCAACAACTTTTTTAATTATTCTTAGATAAAAACAAAACCTTTTTATTTCATACTTAGATACTTCTCAAGTACAGTGACAATATTATCATCAGTCGGTATGTACTGAGAGAGGAAACACGTATGATTTATATACTGGAAAACACACAAGAATGTACTAAAGGATAGTAATTATTTCAATAGCACAACACAGACAACAAAGGGCAAAAAAGAAAACGCAAACTTCAGTAGAACAAAAGCATTGAATTTGTAAACTATCATTCTTTCTTTTCATCATCAGCAGCTTCAGTGGCGACATTGTCATTTTCGTCATCATCTGAGCTACTGAATTGTTCCTCCAGATTCTCCAAGTCTCCCGCTCCAGGGAATGATCCAGCACCATATTGACTAGCCAGCTTAGAAAAATCCAGAGGATTATTTGAACCATCATTGAATGAATTCAGATCATTCATAGAACCTTGTAGATCTTCTGCATCTAAATCACCTTGTTCGTCTTCATCAACCCATTTATCAAAATCAGTCTTGATGTAATGATATTTCATTTTCAACTTAGTCAATCTTGGCCAAAATTCTTCGTCTAACTTCTTCTTTATTAAAACAAAGAAAAAATGTGACCCAGTAGCTTCGTATTTAGATGCTTTATCATCAATTTCTTCGAAGAATTCTAAATCTAAAGCATATTGCTTACCTCCAGATGTGGCGGTAAACTTCAATGATGTTGATGTTAACTCAATCTTTGGAGATTCGGCGTCCACAATATTCACAGTCAAGTAAATAAGATTCTTCGAAGAATCGGAGTCACTTGATCTTTGGGCCCATAGGACTGTACAGATATAATTGGTAAACAAGTTATTATTGTTTTATAGTGTATGTTAGTACATTGTCTTTAAAGATTATGAAAAATACGTGTGATATTGACACCACAAAACCTTGATTAACTTACCTTCTGGTGCAATTGTAGTCATTCTGTTTCGTATATTATAATTAGTTAGTTTCTGTGAGATATAATGATCTGAAATAGTTATAATTGAATTGAACACTAGATGAATTAACAGGTGTGATTGATATATACGTTGGCAACCTCTAAACATGTGACTGAACTGGACTGAGCGAAGAGGGAGGTTAACTTTCTTCTAGAAGATTGAAGAAGGTGGGTGGCGGTAAAGGGGCTAATAGAGGCTTGTGAGATGTGGCTGAGTATTCGTACAGTATTACTATGGCCCTGATATTATCATCGCTAGTTGTTTTAGTAGGTACAGTAGAACTAATATTACAATTAAAAGAGAGGTGAATACAATTAGAACTACACAGGAACTATGTAAAACAGAAGAAAGAGAGAATAAATGACAAAAAAACACAAGTTATCATAAGAATGAAGATAAAAAACACTGAAAAATAGAAACATTGAAGCTGGACTTTTTGTATCTAAAGCATGCTAACCAGACAAAAATCCCTGGTTTTTTTTCCAACTCAATTTCAAAAACCAAGAAAAATTATCGACGTCTCATAGATCTTGGCACAATTCTCTTTCTTTGCTGTGGATTAGTAGGTGGAGTAGATGATGGCTGAGCACTGAAAACGCTGCTTGGATCTAGCGCTTGAGCACCAGTGAAATTGAAACTAGGAGTACCTGAACGAGATTGATTAAATCCATTAGTTTGAGTTTGTTGATTGTTCGTGCCACCAAACGAAAATGCCTGTGGGGGAGGAGGCTGCGAGATGCCGGATAAATTGGCCCCTCCAAAGTTGAAAATTTTTCCCGGCTGAGGTTGTTGCAGTCCAGCAGCTCCAAATCCTGGTGTAGGCTCTCTAGAGCCAGGGTTAGAGAATGCAGCATTACTTGTGTTTCCAAACGCTGATGGAGTACCAGCTGGCTTACCAAAGGCAGTATTATTAACAGAACCTGTGAAAGAGAATCCAGTATTACTAGACTGAGCAGAAGCTGGATTTCCAAACAAAGACTTACCGCTAGCCGGGTTAGTTAACGTACCATTACCGAAACCAGAAACAGGATTAGTGCTACCCGCGGGTCCAGTATTAAAACCCCCAAACGATGTAGTAGCAGCAGGGGTCAAGGTATCATTTGATGCTTTCGTACCATTGAAATTAAATGCTGAGGGAGCAGCATTACTTAGCGCAGAAGCAGACGTAGCAGCCCCAGCAGGATCTGTAACCTTTGGAGTAGCTCCAAAAGCAGAAACTGAACCTGGCGCAGTGGTAACATTCGTTCCAGATGAAGAACCGCCAGCACCGAATACAGGGGGTGCAGATGACACGGCGCGTCCAAAGACACCAGGATTTTGTATTTTCAAAGGTCTAGTTGATGCATCGGAAGCAGAATCGTTCGTGTTTGACTTCTTACTAGAGCCAAAATTAAACGATGATGTGGCTCCACTAAAAGATGTGGGAGCAGCGGGAGTAGTACCAGATGAAAATACTGGCTTTGATGTCTCAACCGAAGGCGCAGACGAGACATCATTCAATAAAGAAACTTGTTTCGCTGGTTCTCCCTTTTCTAGTACCGTTGCTGTAGACGCCGCAAAAGGTGCCGAGGTGGAGGCACCTAAACCAGAACCTGAATTAGGATTAGCATCATTTTTGAGAGGGGCAGTTATTGACAATTCAGAAGATGGCCCACTACCAAAGTTAAAATTCGAAGACGATTTTTTCACCTCCTGTTTATCTGTGGACCCTGTGCCGTCTAGCTTGAATGGTTCTGGAGCTGAAGTGCTAAAGGAAAATGCTGGTTTGGTCTCTTCTTTCTTTTCAGTGGTAGCACCAAAGGAAAATGCTGGTTTAGATTCTTCTTTCTTCTCAGTCGTCGTGCCAAATGAAAATGCCGGTTTCGATGCTTCAGTTGTATTACCAAAGGAAAATGCTGGTTTAGATTCTTCTTTCTTATCAGTTGTAGCACCAAAGGAAAATGCTGGTTTGGATTCTTCTTTCTTGTCAGTTGTAGCGCCAAATGAAAATGCCGGTTTCGATGCTTCAGTTGTATTACCAAAAGAAAATGTTGGCTTAGATTCTTCCTTCTTCTCAGTTGTAGTGCCAAAGGAAAATGTTGGCTTAGATTCTTCTTTCTTCTCAGTTGTAGTGCCAAAGGAAAATGCTGGTTTAGATTCTTCTTTCTTTTCTGTTGCATTACCAAAGGAAAATGATGGCTTAGATTCATCTTTCCTGTCAGTTGTAGTGCCAAAGGAAAATGCTGGTTTGGATTCTTCTTTCTTTTCTGCTGTGTTACCAAAGGAAAACGCTGGCTTGGACCCTTCTTTCTTTTCAGTTGTAGCACCAAAGGAAAACGCTGGCTTGGACCCTTCTTTCTTCTCAGTAGTAGTGCCAAAGGAAAATGCTGGCTTGGATTCTTCTTTCTTCTCAGTAGTAGTGCCAAATGAAAATGCCGGTTTCGATGCTTCAGTTGGCTTAGATTCTTCTTTCTTGTCAGTTGTAGTGCCAAAGGAAAATGCTGGCTTGGATGTAAATCTTGCACTGGTTTCTTCAGTTTTTGTATCAAGTGGCTTTTCATGCTTGGAAAAGTCAAATGCTGCGCTTGGAGTCACGATCGTGTTATCAATGTCTTTGACATCACCAATACTACCTTGATCTGAGCTCTTTTTCAAGATTGATTTAGGTTCCACTAAAGGTTTATTTTTATCTATAGGCTTAGAGGCAGGATTAAAAGCCTTTGGCTTCATAGATGTAACAAAGTCTGCGTTGAGTGGGGTTGGAGCGAACTTAGATTCTTGTTTTGGCACAAACTTAATTTTGTCAACCAATGGTTTAAAATCATCAATCTTGTCAATTTTCGTTTTACCTTCTTTTGGTTCTTCATCTATATCATACTCTAAATCAATTTTAAAAATACCGTCCTTATTTTTTCGTTCGTCAGGTATTGTTATAGAGTTTTTGGATTGCACTAAGTTTTCGGTACTTAAGGGCAAACTATAATCAATTGTTTCTACTGCAGTATCGACATAATTTGGGTTTGCGCTCGATTTAACTGATCGAGTTTGTAACAAGTTCCGTGTGTGGTCTCTTAAGTAGTCTAGTCTCGAAAGACGATATTTATCAGCTTGCATTCTCTTCTTTAATTGAATCAATTGTGCTCTTTCCAGTGGATCTATATGGAATGGTTTAACAATATACTTTGAAGGGTTTGATTCCACATCGCCATTACTTTTGTTGTTGTTGGAGTTGGCGGTGATACGCTGTTTCCTCGAGTTGTTTGCCAGTGACTGATCAATTTCAGATAGGCTATCATTGTCGGGGTTAGTGTTTAGGTTCAAATTATCATTATTCTCAACATTCTCTTCCGGCTTCAAGGTGGTAGAGTTTGTCACTTGATCAACAATAGCAGTATCAATAGTGCTACCATTATTCAAACTTGAATATAAGATGCTATTTTCTTTCTTGATTTGTTGATAATAATCCGCGAGTTGCTTAGCAGTTATAACTGATTGACCACCTGAATTTATTGAATTGGTCATCGGAAGTGACTTTGGATGCAATGAAATATTGACATCGTTGGCCTTTTTGGCGACAGCGTCGGTTCGTTGTCTAGGTCTCAATCCTATCAAACTAAACAAGTTTTCTTTCAATTTAGATATCTTAGAAGGTCTCTGTTGTTGAATCGAGCTATCATCAGACGACAAGACTCTCTTCAAGGGTTGCCTGGCTGACATTTCTGATATATATTCAAATTTATCTATAGTGGAGTTGTGGTATACGTGATGGGATTAATATAAGTCGATATCAGTAACCTAGGCGAACTAACGTAACGGGGAAGGCAAAGAAATCAAAAACAAAAACAGAAACAAACACGCAAACACAAACACAAACAAAGCGTGTAATCTTTGTTTTCTCTAAATTTTGGTCTTGATGAGGAAATTGTAACTATGGTAAGGAGATTGAAGCAAAACAAAGCAAAGCAACAACTGTTTCAAAATTGTTTCAACACTTATCAAGCAAACAGAATGAACAGAGAGACGAATCCAAAAAAACGATACGAGAATTTTTTTTTTGTAAGCGTCAAGTTTTGGCAGTTGAATTTTCAAGTGCGAACACCGCCGGAGAGAACAGTGAGGCGATTTTCAGTTGAGTAGAGTAGACTAGTTTAGTATGTAAGGGGAAGACTTTCATAGCCGTGACGGAGCCCATGAAAACATATTAACTGACTCATTGCACGATCATGAACTGGCAATCTGAATCATCCAAGATAGTATCGCAAAGGAGATACAGAGCAGCTTTAGATCTCAGTAAAGAGCAGATCTATTCCTTGACGTCACTAACAAAAGATGAAGTCTTAACTTCGTGGGTTGATCATCTAGACAGTGATCCTATCAGTGTATGCTCAATATTGGAGGCCAAAGTAATGGAGGGCCAGTTGAATGCTAATATTGAGCAAGTGAGGATGATATTAGAGAAATTGGCCGACTCTATTCAACTCCCCAAGATGGAGTTTAATTGGTTCAAAAATGAAGAAGATGCAAACCAAAAGAATCTTAGGATAGTCAATTATTATAAGATACGGCTCGTGGATGAGCTAGTTAGAATCTTTCAAACACAAGATACCGATGTGAGATTTCTATTACAATTAATGGACAGTTTAAGTTATTACTACGGGGGTGATTCACTTCCATGGTCAGATAAAGATATATCAAAAGTAGCGTCCTCTTCGCTAAGAACTATCCTGAAGAAAGATGACTCAACCAACACAGAAAATTTAATCATTTCACTATTGAAATCCTATGATCCAATCTTGAAACAATTGAATAAAATAAACGATTCAACTTCGAAAGTCACATCTAAAGGTTATAAGAAGAGACAAAACTATAATGAGCTATTCAAAGGTATAAGTCCATTACTTGGGAATTCTTATTCCAATTACTTAAATCAAACTGATTTATTCAAGTTAGAGAACATAGGGAAGATTGGCAATTTGCAATTCATCCTTGATCAGATGAATCTTCAGGAGATTGAACAGAACTGGAACTTGATTCTACCTTTGTTGTTACACTTTTTGGACGATACAGACTCGTTGGTGAAGATACATGCTTGTGTGTTATTGAATTCAATCATTGATAAGTTCGATCCACCCGACGCTAAATCTAATTTGACTAAAAAGTATTTTGAACGGCAGAGCAACATATTAACAAAGACGGAAATTTTCACAGTAGTTTACGATTCTATTGTTCCATGTCTATTAGCGTTACCTTCTTTGACACCTGTTGAGAGATCGACTGTAATTCTCCCCACGTCGTACAAAACAATGATTCGTTTGATCAAGATATCCGCAAACAGTTATGAATCTTACCGGTTAAGAATTTCTAGTTTAATAAATGATTTTATAGTCCCATCACTGATTAAAGTGAAGGATATTCCTGAATTATTAATTATACTATTGAATGTTTTGCAATATGATATCGTCGAAAAAGGAGGACTAGGAAATTACTTGATTGCCATTTCCAATAAGATAGTTTATCCTGTGCTAGATCTGTTACTTAATCCTTTTACGACTTACTCGAACGAGTTGCTACTACAGGGACTAAGTTTAATAGAATGCTTGGTGAACAAACCGCTGAATTTGAACAAGTACAAGTATGACATTCTAGCATGTGTTGTTACAATTCTGAGAAGAATTGAGAAATATGAGATCAACAATGTAAGCCCCGCGGTGAAGGAGTCTATTAGTAGAATAGTGAAATTTGACTCTTTGGGACTAACACCAGAAGAAGTGTCTAAAGTTGTGTAATATGTTTGTATATTTATATATATTTTCTTTTGTTCGTGAGAGATGAAATAGAAATCAAAAGCAAAAACAAAAAGACTTTATGAACCAACACTCATTCTCCCAAAGGACAAATCAAAAAATATTTAACAAAAAAAAAAAAAACAGCGCGGTGATTTCTGAAACAAGAGGTGTATTCCAAAATTGTGACACTTGAACGAGAGAGACAAGTGTTGTTAATGATTGATTAGCAGTGTATCTTCTACTTTCATTCTGTATGGAAACTAAACTTCAGTCAGCTACTATTGGTTTATGATGCCTAAGTTTTTAACACAGTCAAGGGAAAGTATGTAAGCCACTAGCTACTAGGCAAAACAGTCTACCTATTTACATTGTAACAGAGAATACACTTCCTACCTTTTTTTTTTTAATTTCGGTTGAACAAAGCTTTACTAACACGCCCCCTTGATACCTCTTCCTCTGGATCTATTGCCTTGTATTTATATCAGCTTTGTTTGAGAAATACTCTTCGGTAAATTATTTGGAGAAACAAAGGTTGGCGGATGCTTTCCGAAACCCATCGGCTTCTGAATGGTCATACAAAGCGGGTTCATCAAACAAACAACGAAACAGGTACTCGGACGTGGTACCTTTTGACAGCAATAGAATTAAACTGAAAGTCAAGAACGGATCTGAATTTTCAGATTACATTAATGCGTCTAGGATTAGTTTAAATATAGGGCCTACTCTTGGACATTATATCTCCACACAAGGTCCGACGTCGAAAACATATCAACAGTTCTGGCAGATGTGTAATCAACAGACCACAAAACAGATAATTATAGTTATGGTAACACCCCTTTATGAAGCAGGCAGAGAGAAGTGCTTCAAGTACTGGACAGAGAATGATTTTAGTACGAACAATGCGGAGAAAGATGGGTTTTGTGGTGATTTATCGTTGAAGTTCAAAGGAAAGAGAACAGAATTTGGTGACAATTTCCAAGTACTTGAATGGGATCTGTATGATCTTTCAACTGGGGTCATTAAACAGGTATTGCATTTTTATTATGACAGTTGGGCCGACTATTCGGCACCGGAGACGATAGAACCAATTTTGGAATTAACCAGCGCCATACATAAAGTACAATTAGGTGACAACGGGGGTGTTAAAGATCCAATTATTGTGCATTGTTCAGCTGGGGTGGGAAGATCAGGGACTATTATTACAATTGACTATTTTCTAAATAATTGTCTTAACTTCTTGGAAGGTACCAGCGATACAGGTATATCAGCAGCGCGTATACAAAGTGCTGAAAGATCTGAATTGATAACGCCTATAAATAACCACGAAATCGATGACCCTCTTTATAATATAGTTCGAGAGATGAGGAGACAAAGAGTGCTGATGGTTCAAAGGTTTGAACAGTTTTCATTTATTTATGATTGTATAAAACACTACTATATAGAGAAGTATTTGAACACCGGCAGTAAAAGATGAAGTCATTGCCGCCTTGAGTCCATATGTCCATATGTCCATATATACATTGTGTCTTTTACAAATAGTTGTGAGTGCTACAATTGTTGTAAACTTTGGTTGTCTGCTTTGGGCATGGAGACAACTTGACGTATGCACGGCATGACATTCTTGTCAGATCATTTCAGCTAATTATGTTTTGAAATAAAGTTTTTTATTATCTAGGAGTACAAAAGTTCATTTCATGATTTATAGGACTGATATACGAGACATATTGCAAGTTTTCACCCCTTTGGGAAGTTAATTAATTGGGACTGCTGTGCTGTGCTTCGTATCATTTATCTTTCAGATTCAAAACTTTGTGTTGTTCTATCCCTGCAGGATCACTTTCGCGCTTACATTTATTTCTGCTTGTTCCAAGAGGCTGTTAAGAGTGGGTGTAACCACTCTCTGATTGTTGGATCGAAGGCCCCATTTATGGGTTTATACTGGCAGGTATCCGTCGTATAGAAAAAGGAAACATTGCAAGCTAATATATATATATATATATACTAGTTGGAAATATGTCAAAGTTGTTCAAGTGACCAGACGACATCTATTCCCCTTTGACACATCCGTCTCGCCCTCAATCACTGGACTTATATTTCAGTAGTTCTTTTTTCCCTTAAATTCCTGTGCGTCTGACATCCCAGAAAAATATCTTAGGCGCCTGTTTTTTTCTCGCTGTCTGCGAGCAAATGCATCAGATTACGAAGAATGAACGGCTTACCTGCCGCATTCAGTAATGAGTGGTGGGGGTAATACTACATATCGCTGTAGCTGTCGCTGTCAGAATCCCCTCCACACTCCCCTGTGGCAATATTTACATAACTTGATGTGGTGCCGTATTTGACTACTTTCTCTACCTATCAAGGGCTATTGGCTGACTTGGAATATGTATATTGAGTTTTAAGTTTAAAACTTAGATCCTCTATTATGTCTTTAATAGCACATAAACATGTTTGGTATCTACATGTTAATTATTCAGAACAATTGAACAAAGTGGGGAAACTGAGCAACCTGGTCAAAATCAGACTCTCTCCCTCTCTCTCTCCACAATTCTCTCCCCTTTCCAGACCGGAGACTTCAGATTAGAAAAATAGAGTGGGGAGTCTTCCCCTTGCCGCCGTACCTACCCACCAAATCAAACCTAAAACAGGTCTCGGGGACTACTTTATTTCATTGTTTTTAAGTTTTTGAACCTGTACTTGCATCACCCCCACTGTTGTTTTCTACTGGTCTTATCATCAGTCATGTGCCCTTAAAAGGGCGCACTATTATATTTAGAGTTATCGGTTGATTATCTCCTTATGGAAGCATAACCTTGTTGCCTGTATACCAAGTTAGCTGTAATTTTGAATTGTGCAATGCAGCTACTCGATTTGAGAATACGGTTTCTTCACATTTTCTTATTCAACTGTTAGTACAGAGTGAACCTAACCGGGCAGTACTTGTCATTGTGTGTTTTATACTTGATTTCACGCCAGTTTGGCACCTTCGCCGTAGATCCTTCGATGATGCACATAGAGAGAAGATAGAAAGCTCACCAGCACATCTCATATTCAACAATAAAAACTATCTGGTCTGTTACAGATAGATGTGTATCGTCTGTCTAATGAGTAATTCCACCAATGAGTAACTCCACCGATGAAATGGCTAACCGTGCATTCCTGTGTTTGAACTGAAACATTTGACACTTTTGACCATTGCCCCCAACGCGACACCACACATAGTGTGTATCTTCCAAAAACGAGTGCACCAACCAATGCATCAGATCACATGGCTTTAGTTTAAAAACAGGCGCGCTCTTTTTTAATGTCAAGTTTCTGTCAGCATGCAGGTAGCTTCTTTGGGACAGACATATGAGGAAGGGGGTGCACGAGCGGAGCGGAGCGGACGAACCACTTATACGGGTAACTGTGGGTGTGTGCGTGTGGAACCTCCTTGGGTTCCTATCTCTTTAACGTTTGGTCTCGGGGAACCCGAGACAGATGTCGGTGTTCCTCGATTGTGTCTGTTCTAAACCTAGTGCGGTGATCAGTTTGTGCAGTATCACAAATTTTTTGGTAAAAAAAATCCATTTCTTTTTTTTCTTTCTTTTTTCTTTTTTGGTAATCTGGTGTATGTATGCGAGCATCGACGTTTGGCTACTTTATTATGATTCCCTCGTAGTTGAAGCCACCCTGGGGAGCTGGGGAAGGGGAGGAAAATAATCAGGCGTGTGCCACAGTCTACTCAGCGGAACAAGACCGATGTGTGAGCATTTATTTGGTGGAAGACTTAAAAATCACCACTTTGATCTCAATAGAAGTGTGTGGATTCTATTTGCAGTAGGTGGTGGAGAGAGAGGTCAAGTGCATCAACTAAATGGTAGTTTGTGCTTAGGAATTGGTGATGACTAAACAGATTAATGCTCTCTGACCATTTGTAAATAATTCGGATTTAATAGAGCCTGATCAAATAGTATTATTTCAGTCCAACAGAGGCACTTCAACAACACATGCTAAAAACAAAAAAAAAAAAAAAGATCTTGTGGCGGAGTTTTGGTGCCCTCGAATACTTGACACCTTTTTGTTTGTGCCATTTTCCAACAATTTGGCATTGGCACTTGACAGCTGACACCTGTCACGTCAGTTTTGATAGTTTGAGGTTTCTTCGTTCCCCCTTGTTGCTGACAGCGTGCGGTATTTCTTTTCCACCATGTAGATAACTATCTGGCGGCCCGACTTCACCTGCCACACCTGGCGACGGACACACGCACACGCACACGCCCACTCCACTCATTCCAAATTCATTGGTCGCTAATTGGTTTGCAAAAAAACAAAAAAAGATTCAGCACCGCATCCTCAACAGATTGCATTCACCTGCCACCCGTGCCACACTCTTCCGTTTCGCCTTGCTCCCTTCCCCCACCTTGAACATGGAAGTGGACGTTTCCCTGTCAGCACAGAAAAATCAACGACCCAAGAAATGAAAACCCGCACCGCCACACCTGCGGATGACTCTACTAATGCCGACATTACCCAATTAGGCACAAACTGTAGATAATATGCAGTCTCGTGTCCTGTCACTCAATAGCCGCAGGTGGTTTGAACAATTCAAGTCCAGAACAACCGTTTTGAATAACAATGCACTATGGACTTTCTAGAGAGCCATTTGAGTATCAGTATTACTAAACTCTCAAAGATTAGGTGTGGATTTGCCAGACACAAGAGATAATTCAGTGGTGAAGCGAATATTCAAGGGTTGGCGCAATGGGAGCTGGAGACTTATAACAAATGCAATGTCATTTCGAAGATATAGCTGCAGCTTCTCTCACTCCCACAGGCTTCTTTCGGTTTGACTCTTTCTTGTCATGTGTATAAATGAAAATGAGTTTCCTGATTTTTCAAATGTCACAAATAGTTATCTATTTCCACATTCCTATATTGAACTTACTGAGGTGTCTCTGAAAAGTCCCCTTTTTGTTCACAAGGAAATATAATATATTCTTTTTTCCATATTATTAGTATTATTAGATATAATTATAAATAAGTTTTCATTGAGCTATTCAATTCATTGTACCATAATATATCTTCGCTTTTAATAAACTTATACTCTTTGAAGCTGAACTTTCTTTTCATTCTCCAGCACATCTGTCTGTACTCATTCTTATTTACAATCCTAATCTTTTGACAATCATTTAAAAACCCAATTGGTGTTCTACTCTATATCTTTACCCCCGCTCCCCCCCCCGCCCCTCGCATAACTTATTCTTCGAACTTTCCAAACGTTCTTTTTTTTTTCACATCACATATATCTCATTACAGCCCCACATACAGAAATTATAACAATGGAAGTCTCAAATTTAATCAATAAACAACAACAATACCTTCCAAATGATAATGGAAGATTAACTCCTCCTGGTTCCCCATATGACGTGTTACCAACTCCGCAACAACACCAACAGCAGTTTAATGATGCTCGCAGAATTCAATTGCCTTCGATTAAAAATATCTTAAACTCTGCAGTTTTCAATAATATTGGCGCTCATAGTACAAATTCTGCTCCTTCGTTACCTTCAGGTACTTTAGCAAGCTATCCACCACAGTTGCCAAATGCTATCGGTCATCATCAACAGCAATCTATCTCTCCATTATCCTCGAGATCTAGCTCGTTAACATCGCTGATAGATCATACGGGTCAACAACAAATGCAACATCAGTATCTTTTGCAACAGTTTCCACCACCCAATCCGACACAGAGATTATCTGTTGAAAGTCAACATTCCATTTATGCTAGACACCAGCCTCAACGTTCTAGCTCACTGACTTCATTACACACTAATTACTCTTCTCTAGGTGCTACCAAGTCTATCATTAAGAACGAGAACGAGAACTACAGCATCAACGAAAATCATAGAGAGGACGAAGAACAAATACAAGCTCAAGATGAAGATAACGATGACGATTCATTGTCATCTCCTTCGTCTCCTTCGAATAGCATTTCTTCGTATGATATCGGTTTAAGAAGCAGAAGCAGCAGTTCTGCAAGTAGTATCAACTCGTCTTTCAGCAACTCCAGTAGTAACAAAAAGAAAAGATCCAACTTGCCAAAAAAGACAACTGTTGTCCTATTGAATTGGCTGAATAATAATCTTGACCATCCGTATCCTAATTCAAACGAAAAGTTAAAATTAATTAATAAGACAGGGTTGACTAATCAACAGTTATCAAATTGGTTCATTAATGCCAGAAGAAGAAAAATTCAATTATTAAGAGAGATCAAGTCTAATAGCACAACTATTTGATTATAAAAATACTTTTTACACTTGTTCATTCAGTAATAATCACTTCACTTCAGATTTTTTTCCCCCCCGGGTAGGTGTGCTTCAGTTTTGCATCTTTTTTTCTTTGGTATCATTGGTTTAGTGTGTGTCGCTTTAATTTTTTTTTTTTTTTGGTTTTATTTCATTCATTCAAGAAGACAAACGAGAGAACCTCTTAGGCAGATTTTGTTGGTTGGAAAGTCACTATTTTTAACTGTATTGTGTTTGTTTAACGTTTAGTGAATGTGGTCTCTGTCGGATTACGGGAGTTTCTTTGTACCTGAGGTTTTACTAGATTTTTTTTGATACGAGATGTTACTACTACTTTGTGCTGGTTTCATACTGTTTAGTTCATCTACGAAAAAAGTTTTATACTTACGTATATAAATATTATTAATTAAATACCTAGTTTTTGAAATTTATCTATTTACTCACTTATACTTGACATTCGTGATTGATCAAGACCGCAAATTCAATTCATATTTAACTACTCTTGGTTCACCACGAGGAAGGATATAACTTAGTACAGAGTACAGCCATGATCAATCATCTATAGCTCGATCACACCCGTTTACGAGAGAACACCTCTCCCTTTTCAGCAGATTCTGCCATTTCTTGTTCTTTTCGCATTTTGCTGCATGGAGAGTCATTTCCTGCAATGGCACAGCCCGGAGATCGCTCTCCGCAGCCAGACCAAATCCCTCTTATCTCTGAGAGTCACATGACCACATCTCTGTGGATCCCTTTCTCTCCATTTCTGCGCAGATGTTTCTGTAGATTAAGTTGCCAGAAGACAACTACTAATTGCGTGTATGAACAGAGATAGTCCTTTACTATGATTTGTTGGTTGGATGGTTGGTTGGTTGGTTGTCGCTTATTTTTGCTGTGTTGTAGTAGTTTTGAAAGACTTAGCAAATAGTGGGATCTTTCTACTTGCAATTATATAGATTTCTCTATCTCTCTATGCCCCTTTCTCCCTATTATATGAGCAACAGAGATGACCTTATAAATTAGTAGTCACTGTCATCGTCTTCGCATTAATCAACAGCATTGGCGGTAAGTCATGAGTCCAAAGATTCAAATTCATGACGTATTCTAAGCAGTCTTTTTCGTCATTATGTAGTCCTATGTCTGGAGACGGTAGCGTCGTGAATAGTATAGCTGACTCCTTAGAAGTTTTTTGCATTAGTTCATTCAATATAATAAACTGCGGTTTCGACGTTAGTTCATTGAACGAAAAGTTCAAATTGTCGTAAGAAGTTGTGTTTATATTTGTATTTGTGCTGGGATTGGAGTATGGATCAGGTAATTGGGTGAATTTGGTTGATTCTGATGAGTCTCCGAGGTTCGTGCTATGATTTAGAGGAGTATGCGAGAAAGTGACAGCTGCCTGCTTATGACTAGCGTTAGTTGCATTTGCATTTGCATGGTTTGTGTCAATGGTTCTCTTTGAAGAGACCGACCTTGTGTCATCTTGAACAAACATAATCGATGGTTCGTTGCCCTGGGCATTCTCAAAAACATGAGAATTAGGCATAGTATCAGCAGAGAAAACTGATGATTTCTTTATGAATGAACTGGTTGATTGTAAGTTTTTCAAAAGTGGTCTTCTCAAGTTATGTGCCTTAGATGGGTTAGAGAGCAAGTTTTGATGGGGGCTCAAAAGAAGATGTTGTGGTTGTTGTTGTTGTTGTTGTTGTTGTTGCTGTTGCTGTTGTTCATCAGTCAGTTTTGGAGTGGAGACGCCAGATGAACTAGAAGACACAATAGAGTCACCGTCCGAAGTATAGTACTCGTCATCTGACGTGGAATCAATTAAGGTTCGCTTGATATCATTATTCGAAATCTTATTAGTGACCATGGAGAACGAAACTCCCATCTTGTTCATAGCACTAGTTGAAAACCTTCTATGGACACTACTTTGGAACTTTCTAGCCACTTTATGATTCACGTGAACCGGAGTTAGTTGTGGAATAGGAGTAGAGATGGCACGTTCATGTACAGGTATTCCAGAATCGGTTTCAATGATAGCGTCACCTCTGAATTCTTTCACCATTTGCCACCATTCGTCATTTTTCAATTCCTCTTCTATAGATGCTGCAAATTTGGCGTCATTGATTTTTTCACCTTTTGTAATCAGATTATAGGATTCAAATTCTCCGCTTGATAGACATAATACCAACACTTCAGCTTTTATTCTTAAAACTTCCAATAATGAGGCTAACCGGATTGTCTCTTCCTCAATATCGTTCTCATACTCGACAAACACAACCACTCTTATCTTATGTGTTTTCTTCCAAGTTGGAACGGTGTTCAAAATAGCGCCTAATTGTAGAATCAATGTATATGTGTCGAAATTCGTAGTTAAAATATTCTTCCCATTTGATTCATTCATCACCCTACTTGACATCTGAATAGGGTATAAATCAATATATTTTTTCTCATCTTCACTCAACGTAGTCTCGTTATCCGATGGGATATGTAAACTCGAAAAACCTTTCGCAACTGCAATATTACTATCCAGTAATGACAAATCTTCAAGCGCATGCACCCATTCAGATAATGTCACTTTGGATTCTAATCTACATGCATCGGTAGGTAATTGATTCAGATTAAGGTTCACTTGTTTTGGATAACTGGAATCTCTAGTTTCAAAATCAACACCACTTCGTAACTTGATGCCTTTGTAATCGGACAAGTCAAAGAATCCCAGAATAGTAATATTAGGTCTCATACCACCTAACCCACTTCCAAGAAAGACACTTCTCACACCCCAAGGGAATGAAGGAGCTATCGAGACTTGAATGAATGCTTTCAAACCTAACATGTCTCTAAGCTTAGTCCATGCTGTTCTGTGTTTTTCAAACTCAGGAATACGGTCTTGAAACGATTGAGAGACCAAAACGTGTCCTAGTATATACAATCCACCTTTTTTCAAATGATTACAGAAATTAATCAGTTTCCAACCTGTTCTTGGGTTATCCACCATTAATAAGATTTGTGGTCTCCAATACTTGACGTTGTCTTGTCGTAGCTTTAAAAGATATTTTCTCACCTGATGATAAATAAGTGATTGAGACACATCACCCCATTGTTTTGGTGGTGAAGCATAGTGGATGAACAATAGAAGAAACATCAGCATGATGAAAATTAATGAAGCTGAGATACCATCCACTATAAACATAGCAAGACCGGAAAACAAAGTTCCTAGTAAAGCAGAGGACGCACTGAAATATTTGAAACTTGGTCTGAAATTTGGAGCAGATCCAAGTTTCAACAAGCCACAGGCTAAATTAGTAACGATAAACGTCATCAAGAAAGCCATGGTAATTAATGTAGCAATTTGATTGATATCTGCAAACAAAAACAATTGACATAATAACCAAGTACATAAGATACCGTAAACTGGATCATCATCTGAATTCCCAATACCGAATAATCCTAATCCGGGCAAAATTTCATCTCTAGCAATAGCTTGAAGAACTTTTGCTGCTCCAACTATACCGACAATGACTGAAAAGATCGAAGTGGACATCTCACCAACCAGAATAATAAGGGGAGAAATATTAACAGATTGAATCACTTGAACATCTTTATATAATAAATCCCTCGGTATAGCACATCCCATTGATAAAATTACTAATAAATAAGAAACAAACGTCACTATTAAGCCATACAATGTACCTGTTGGAATTGATTTTGAAGGGTTTTTCAAATCTCCAGACATTGAAGCTCCTGCAAAAATCCCTGCTGTAGCTGGGAAAAAAATACCAAATAAATCATTGAAATTTTCAACCCCATTTAGTTGAGAACCTGCTGCACCTTTTGTAAAAGATGGATACAAATTTGAAATGAAGTTGTCCCATGATGGACCACTATAATATGAATCTATGTCAGGAAGATAGAAAGGCTTGACGAAAAAAGTTGATATTGGAACAGATAAAGTCGATAATATTAGCAAAATACACAAGACAGTACCACAGTTTGACACTGTTCTTGATCCGATTAGGGCAACAATAGTACATGCAGCTAAAAATATTGAACAGTAAGCAAACTGATACCAGTAATCTGAAGGTAGTAGTTTGCTAATAACTCCATTCTTCTCATTGAAATTGTATAATAATGGTTCAATGAAACCGGCCACATTCAAAGAAGAGTTCAAAACTTGACCTATATAGAAGATTATTCCTATAGCTCCTCCAAATTCCACTCCTAAACTTCTTGAGATCATGTAATATGTACCACCACCTTTCACTGTACCGTTTGTCGCGATCGCACTGATTGATAGTGTGGTAAGCAGATCAATTGTATAACTCATGAATAGTAATAACAAAGTTCCTAGTATTCCCATCTGTCCCAACACAAAACCAAATCTAAGAAACATCAAAATTGATAGTACATTTAGGATTGTAGGCAACGCCACACCATTCAATGTGTCTAGTTTATTTGAATATTTATCAAGTTGATCTTGTGTACCAGGAGAAAGTTTCTCAAACGGTATGGATTGTCGTTGATGTTGTTGCATGTTTGCGGAACCATAGTTTGTTGAATTATTGGAATTGGACGATAATGGAGTAGTGGATGAAGTCGTTTGTGTCATTTGAAGAGTGATTTTCAACTTCAAGGTATAATAACAAGTAAACCGTAGTGGTAGTAAGATAAAAGAAACTAACAACCAGAGGTTTTCTATGTACCAATCTGTTTATATGTCAATCAAAGAAAAGGCCCTATAACTCTGACGAGTCCCCGAATATAAAAAATCAATGAAGCTTGATTTGAAATTTCTCTATCTATCTACGAAGATGTCTAAGTGTTGTACGTTCGTCTGGTTTGTCTGCTCCAAATACTCTTGATTTACATCAACGCTTCAGCTGACACAAACAGAATAATTTGAGCCATAATTGTATTGTCCTACCTGTATATTTTTTTTGGATTGATTCCCCAGTAGAAATTGGCGGTGCGTGGTGGGCTGAAGAAAAAGCGTCCCGGGGAGAGGGAGAAGGGTGCGGGAGAGAAGATCCCTGGTGTGCAGAGCTGCCTACCGGGCACCACTCTCGCAGAAGCGTTTTCTTATCAGCAGCGGGTTTCCATTCTTGCCTTATCTCTGCACAGGAGAGAAAAAGATTCTCGGGACCCACCCGTGAAGACTTTTATCGGATGATGCAGCCATGTGTGCAGCAAAGAAGGTGGTAATGGGATATACATTATGACAGGGAAAGATGCGGTAAAGCAGCCAGCCGTTTGAGGTTGCTTCGTTGGGAAGCAGTCGTTTTGTTTCACATATAATTTATATGCCATCGTCAGACAAGATCACTCATTAACTGTCTCTTTCAATTGGTAGTCCTGACACACAACCGGCTTCTTTTATCTCCGCCCACTCTGAACCAAAACGCCGTCCCAAGGAAAACTAAACTAATCGACCCAAGTCGACTCAAATAGACCCAAATCGACTTCAATCTGAACCTCTTAACATTACATAATCTACCTAAAATTTTCAACGCCGCTGACGCTCCAAAGTGTTGACATGTTTGACGCTATGCTAAACTAACTAATGCTTGTGATTGAGTAAAGGGTTCATTTCCACTTTCATGAAGAACGTTCTTTCCACATATATACATAGAGTCTGGCAAGTGAGACTCAAGACGTTTGAAAACATCATATTAGATATCCAATAAAATATCAGTTTCAAGTGTCAGAAAGTACCATGAATAGAGGAGGACATTATAACGCCCGAGGTGGTGGTGGTGGTGGTGGATACTACCAACAACAAAGGAATAATTACCACGCAGATTCTTACAATTATAGTACAAATGCTAACTACAGATCAGAACCTTCTCATAGAGGAGGATATGATCCTGGAAGAGGAACGTCAAATCCCCATAGGTTCCATCCTTATCCGAATGATGGTCTCAATTATCATTCACAACCTGATAGACGGTTTGAGTCTACCTTCTATGACGATGACCATATGCAACAATATAATGGATATCCTGCTCCAGTAGCCCCTCAGCAACATCATTCACATCGAAGTTATCAACAGGAGTACCCACCTCAAACTGCGTTTCCTCAGAATTCTCATTTTAAAGCTCCCTCAAACACTTCTAATCAACTGTATCAAAGACCTTCTAATATCAATCATAAGTCCCCTTCAGGACAACAAAACTTCGAGTCTTCACAATATCCTAGTGTAAGTAAAAATGTTCCCAAAAACGATATTCAACAAATTAGTATCCACAGTTTAAAAGATCAAGAACAAACATTAACTAATTATGAACCTGTTATTGATACAAATACCGAATCCAGTAATAATGAAAACACAAAGCAACCTCCTAAAACTTTTAATAGTAAGATTAGTTCTGCGCCATTGTCTCCAACAACCCCTTTGTCAGAGGCCGTCAATTCTTCATTAAGTGAAGATAGCCTAGCGGATCACAAAAGAAGACAACGTCAAGAGAAAGTATTGGCGTGGAAGAAAAAGAAGGCGGAAGAATCAAATAATACGGTTGAAACAAAGAAACCTTCTTTATTAAGTTTTTCAGCAAAGGCGAAAGTGAAAAAACCACTAGCTACAGACAAGAAGCAGGCTCTGAAATTAAAAAATGCTCTTTTGGATAATCTTGGAGAGGACTATTTCGAAGATCAATCGGATGAAAAGAAGCTAAAGCGCTTCACAAACAAGTCCGATACACCAAAACCACCTATTCAGGAAGAAGAAGAAGAAAATGTAATAGATGACAATAATGAGATGGACCTTGATTCTTTCATATCCAATTTGAAAACCGAGGAATCAAGCTTGAAAAATTCTACCGACTTAATATTATCAGATGAAGATATCGAAGAATCAAAAGACAGCAACGAAAAGATGGACGATGTAGATCGTGATGCCTCTAAGCTTTTAAAAACAATTAATGAACAAAATAAGAAGAATATTCCTGAACATGCTGTTGATACCACACCATTTGTCAAAGAGTTTTACAAGGAGAGTGATTTTATTAAAGACCTGACTGTCCAAGAAGTTGAAGCTTTGCGATTACGAGACGGAATTACTGTCAGAGGTAAACGAGCTGTAAGACCTATACTTACTTGGTCTCAAGCAGGCCTTCCTACTTCGATTATCTCGGTGGTGGAATCTTTAAATTTTGAATCACCAACTACCATTCAATGTGAAGCTTTACCAAACATTATGAAAGGGAATGATTTAATAGGGATCGCCAAGACTGGGTCAGGTAAGACTTTAGCTTTCTTGATACCATTGTTCAGACAAATCTTCTCAAATAGCCACTTGACCCAACAAAAAAACACTAGTAACAAATCTTCGATTGCATATCCTAAAGCGTTAATCATGTCTCCAACGAGAGAATTGGCTTTACAAATTTTCAAAGAAAGTAAAAGATTCCTGTCTAGTTTAAATATGAAAGGTTGTTGTTGTTACGGCGGCCAGCCTATCAGTCAACAAATTGGTGAGCTTAAACAAGGTTGCGACTTGATCGTTTGCACTCCTGGTCGTTTGATTGACCTACTTTGTGCTAATGGTGGTAAAGTTGTTGCTTTGAGTCATATAACATATATGGTTTTGGATGAAGCTGATCGTATGTTTGATATGGGATTTGAACCACAAGTGATGAAAATTATTAAGGCATCTAGGCCAGACAGACAAACAGTTCTTTTTTCTGCTACTTTCCCGCCAAAGATGGAAGCGTTAGCCAGGAAGATATTGGTGAGACCTGTTGAGATCTTAGTCGGTACTAAAAACTTGGTCAATGAGAAAATAGAACAAAAATTTGAAGTGTTAGAGAACAATTTGAAGAAGTTTAATAAGCTATTGCAGATACTGGGTGATTTCAGACAGAAGGATAACAGTGGTAAAATCATCATCTTCGTCGATAAACAGGACAGTGCAGACTCTCTAGTGACTAAGTTGATAGCAAGAGGATATCCATCAATGTCATTGCATGGTGGCAAAGAACAAATGGATCGTGATTTTACGATCTCTGACTTCAAAAACGGTGTTATTGATACTCTAGTGGCCACCTCTGTTGCATCTAGAGGACTAGATGTGAAAGACTTGAATCTGATTGTAAATTACGATTCACCTACACATATGGAAGATTATGTTCATAGAGTTGGAAGAACAGGTCGAGCTGGTAATTCTGGTACTAGCGTTACCTTAATCACGCCAGATCAAGAGAAAAGTGCTAACGATATCGTCAGATTATTAGAACTTTCTAGCTTGAGCGTTCCTGATGCACTAATGAAATTAGCAAACAGCTTTAGAAATAAGTTGAAGAAAGGTGACGTTAAGTACAGTTCTGGGTTTGGTGGTAAAGGGTTAGAAAAATTACAGGAGATTCGAGAACAAAATAAGAGAATTGAGAGATCTCTTTATGATAAAGGTGATGACGATAATGAGAAAACAACAGGCGAACATACAAAGGCGTCTACTGTTAGCAGCGGGACGATTACTGATGCCGATGTTGCAAGTGCTGATATTCATTTGGATGACTTCAAAGTTGTTTATGGTATTGCAGAAAAAGGCCCTGACTCTTCAAACTACCATGCTAAATTGAATATCAATGATTTACCAAAGAGAACTAGATGGTATGTTTCTAATAGAGAAAACATTTCTAAAGTCGTTGAACTTACATCGACGTCAATTACTACGAAAGGTAGATTCTATCCTCCTGGCAAAGAACCAACTGAGAAAGATGATCCAAAGTTGTATTTATTAATCGAGGGTGAAAATGACTCCAATGTCAGACAAGCTGTTGACCTATTCAAAGAAAGTTTGATAAAAGGCCTAAATGATCATATTAAAGATGACAAAAATAGGAAATTCACTATTACCTGAACCTTTGAAGTATATAGTTGTGTATATATTTCATAATGTAACACAGCTAACTAGCTAACTGTAAGATATATCTGCTCCAAAGAGAAATAATTAATAGCCCGTCTTTTCAAATGCGAAAGCCAAGTAAAACGAACAAGCATCTCTGTCTTCCCCACTAACACCATATGATCCATCAGCTCTTCGTAAAGATTCAATTAATGGCCTAGGAAACTTGTTGAAGTACGTTGGAATCTCCTTGTTGAATAATTCAAAGAAATTTTTCTTGTATCTTAGCTCCAAATTATATTCTTCACAAAGAGATCTGAGTTTCTCAAAGGGAACAACAAACTCTGGAACATTATCAACTGCATCAACTAAGAAATAGCTATAAATGTTACCAAAGGGTTCTTTAAATTTACCATCTTTAGGGGGCACTGTAGGGAATTCCACCGAGTAAATAGAGTTTCCCCATTTTTTTTCGCCAGATTGTAATTTTTTTAATTTCCAATTAATGAAATCAGAAGATGGAATGGTACCAATGAACATACCACCAACTTTCAAAGACCGAGAAACGTTCTCGAGTAAATGTCTAATAGTGGCTTCAGAGTCAAATGCATAATGCAAGCAAAATTGCATTGACACAGTATCAAACTCCAGATTCACTTCATTCTTAAATTCTTCTAGTAATTTAGGAACAGGAGTGTTGAAAGCATCACCCGTGGCAAAGATAGCATGGAACTGGAAACGTGACCTTCTATATCTCGAGATCGCTTCTTTCACTGACTGATCAGATAAATCGATGCCAATGTAAGAACCAGTTTGTACTGATTCCCATTTGGCCATATCTCCTCCTTTACCACATCCGAGATCAAGCACATTTCCTCCAGCTTTGCCATATTTGTTGATAAGAATATATTTGATACAATTGTTGAATGAGCGCAGCTTGTAGATTTTAGACTCTGTTCTCTTCTCTCTACGTGCATGAAAAGTTTGCTGATTATACTTCCTTCTGATAATCTCATCCTTCTGTTCCTGATTTAAACCAACCAGGTTTTCCGGACGTATGTTGTCATTTGGACTCTCTTGATAGTTGTAATTGTAGTTGTTGTTGTGGTTGTTGTTGTAGTTGAAGTTTCTATCACGGTAGTTATGGGAATCTCCATTATCTCTTGGTCTGTTATGTTGTTCGGTTGACTGGATTGTTTGTTTGAGGGATTGCTGTCGTTGTTGAAAAACTTCTTCTGGCATCCAAACAGGTCTATCATGATTTGGAACGGGCAATCGCTGTCTCTTTTGAGTATTTCTGTCCGATAACAAATTATCGGGAGATTCTGTAACTTCAGATTGCGCTTCTGGCACCATAATTACCTTGCTGGAAATTTCTGACTCTGCTTCTAGTTCAGATGTGGTGACCTCAGCACCAGCTTTATCTTCAGCTTCTGTATTCTGATCATGACCCCTTTTGGATGGAATTTTGTTGCTTTTCTTAATAGTTCTTTTTTTCTTGAAAGAATTTTCGTAGTAGGTAGACTTTGGTGTATATTTCAAAGCGATGGAAGAATCTTTGTTCACAGGATCTTCCACCTTCTTGTAATCAACAGGGGAGGCATCAATGGGTTCGTAGTCATCATCGTTCTCTGTCAGCTTCTGTTGAGACTTTTTAGGCTTGGTAGATAACATAATATCCTCGCCAACTGGAGCATTCTTCATCTCATTAGTCACAAGAGGTGACTTCTCTGGCAAATCTTCTGACATATGTTGATAGCGTAGGACAAGTATATATACCGGAACTGAATTTTATCCTCTATTGAATTAACAAAACAGGCGTCAACCTCATCAACGTCGTCAACTTGGATATAACCGATCTGAAATGAAACATATAAAAGAAGTCAACAGAGTTCAAAGATCGTTAAAGCGACTATCGACTCGTCGACTGCAAAAGAACACCTCTGCACGTCACTAGCTTAGCTTTACCCGGACTTTTTCTTCGTGATAAGTAAATAAATTAAAAAGGAGAACAGAATAGTGGAATCTACCATTATACTTGGTTCACCCCGTTACCCAGTTTCTTGTCTAGTTCTAGTTGCACATTAACATATAGACCGTTGTCCTTCATTCGATAAGTCAGTCATTGATAACTAAGTTACATCCAGCAGTGTTTCATTATCGATAGTAACGCAAAAACATAGTAATACAGGATAGGTCCTCCCCCACTCCAGTCTTATATTGAAAGACATTTTTATTGACAAGTGATATATTGATAGGACTTGTCCCTATTTCTATAAAATGCCTTCTCGTAGATCCAGAAGACATCAAGAACAACAGCATCAGCAACGTCAACTACAAGAATACGAAGAAGAACTATATGAACAACCCGGTTCATTTGCTGAAGAGGATGAATCTTTAGGCGAAGTCACTAGATGTACTTGTGGGAATGATGAACTTATAATCCCAGAAGATTCGTCAACAGAGTTTGATGAAGTTGACACAGGGTTTTTCATTCAATGTGAAAGTTGTACAGTTTGGCAACATGGCTTCTGTGTCGGCATCAAAGATGAGGAAAATGCGCCAGAGAAATATTGGTGTGAGCAATGTAAACCCGAGTTACATAACTTATTTTCAGACAAGTTTGGTTATAAGAGAAGTCGGTACAATACACATTTAGAAGCAACAAAGAGAAACAAGAGAAAAAAAACAGTCTCCACTGCCTCTGTCCAATCACATTCCTCGCCTTCAGAGACAAGCACTCCTGTGCGCTCAGTTATTAGTTCGGTGCCAGAATCAACTACGACGAGCACAACAGTAGAATCTACTGCTGCAAATTCAAGTGGTCCTGCAAATGTTACCTCATTGTTGCCGGCGTCTCCATCAAGAGAAGATGCTAAGAAAGAAAGACTCTTAGAAGAGCATGAGAGAAGAAAAAGAACAAGAGGTACGTTGAACTCAAGAGATGCTGAATATGAGTTGATGCTAAAGAAAGCGTTAGAAGAAAGTGCCAAAGAGAGTGGAGTTCAACCTGAAGATTTCAATGTCTCTTCTTCGAACGAATCGGCAGCAAGAGAAACCAGATCATCTAGAAAGAAAGTCAAGGACGATAATTTGCCAGAGAGCGATTCGAATACAACTATCAATAGTCAACATACACAAATATCAAATAAATCTCCACCTACTTCATCCGCTTTAGAAAAATATGCAATTTTGGTCACTAAACAAGAAAAAGTTAAATCAAGTAAGAAACCTAACGAAGAAAGTCCCACCAAGCAATCTGTACCCTCGTCATCCACTTCCGCTACCACAAATATTAATCGCTCCTCCTCATCTTCATCATCTTCAAGCCTTAAGAAGGATAAATCAAAAGAAGAATTAAATGAGAATAAACCATTTACTGCGAATTTACCAAGTTCCAGAATTAGTATGAATGAAATGAAAAGAAGAATATTTTCTATCATGGAATTTATCTCAAATGTTCAAGTTGAACTATCGAATGAAGAAGATTTCAAAAGTCGTCTGCTGGAAATTCCGGAAGGAGAGGATGCATATTCTGAAGAAATTGTGGAATTACAAAAAATATTAGTGGACCGTTATAATGAATCTGTACTAAAATTAGACAGCTTGACTAGTAAGTTGAATAATTGGGAAAATAAGTATACTTGATTACTTAGCATGCTTGTATTTTTGATCTTTCAATAGTAATAGATATCTTTCTTTTTCTTCATTAATATAGACTAGGCTTTCTGTACACAGAGATATATGTAAATTAAAAACCAAGCAAAAATGCTTTAATGTGACAACGATTTATTAACGACCGGCATCAAGACTAGATCTTTGCCAATGAACACCGCTTTCGTTTAAATGGTGAATAAATTTAGCAGAATTAACCACATTTAACCCTCCAATAGCAATCTTTAAGCTGACGTTATTCTTATTTAATTCCGCAATTATTCTAGCCTCTTCATAAGTGACACCACCAACAATATAAATTACAATTTCTTGGATTGGAGCTTTTTCATTAGCAGTGTATGATTCGAATCCATTTGGTTTCAGTGAAGGATAATATGTTGGATTTAGTTTACCCTTGAACAATTTCGTGAGTACAGAATGAATTCTAGGAATATGTTGCATGTAAACATTCCCAGAATCTCCATTCACTTTCAAATTTAACCCGTTTACAAGTTGGTTTCCTGAACTTGAAATTTTATCAAAGATAGACCCATCTTCATTTTTCAGTCTCTTGGAAGCTCCAGCGTAATTCAACAACAAATTAATGAACTGTAAATATTCGGGCTGGAATCCCGATTGTCTGAGGGTCTTCACCAATCTCGGTAGTTGATTGTGAGCATGAGTTTCGTACCTTAGAGCGTAGAGGCATAATAATTTCAATTTAACGCTGTCGGCAAGCGGAGGTAGTGGAGCTCCGGCCTGTGCTGTTTTCTTATCAAATAACAAGTTCTCTAACTCATTTAGATCAGAGTTGTGACTATCGTTACATGCCAGAGATTGCTCTAGTTCACCTGTTTCCCATAATCTCAATTCATTGATCTTCTTATCAATCTCAGTAGACAATAACATGTGCTTCGATAGATTTAATGATGTTTTCTTAAACTCAGGGTAATTCTCTAAGAAAAATTTCATATCTTTAATCGAGTCAATACTGGAATTTGATTTCGTTTTTTGTTTATACAACTCGATAAATTTTTTTAAACTTTCAGATAACTCACCGAAGTTCAAATACATCGAGTCTTTATAGAACTGGTCTTGAAGTTCATTGAGTACAATAGTGTTTAACTCTTCAGAAACATTCGGCAGTTTTGACAAATCGACAGTATTGTTTTTTATTCCCAGAAGTTCATGAATCATCGATTGGTAAGTCCATGGAGATAGAAGGGGCGTTATGGGGTCGTTCTTTCTGTCTAAGATCAATAGCAATGGGGGCGTATCTCTTGTTGGAAACTGGTTGTATAAAGCTCCATTGGAATTGATTTCAAAGTTTATTGCGTTAGCTAACTTTGACGACATTTTTGAATTAGATTCGTATCTTATAATTGGTTTATATTTTAGTGATAGTAAGACGGATTGTAAACTGTCAACAGCCTGGTTGAAAGAGGGTGGATCCCATGAGTCAATTGCATCTCTGGATAGTGGATTGTCGATGTTAACAGAACTGAAGAAATCCTTATTGATAATATAATAATCTTGAAATATTTCCACTACTTTCGAAACCATCTCAAGGTCATCAGATTCGGCAAGTCTCTCTAGTCTAGGATTAGAAATTATATTATTGAAGTAAATCTCATACGATAGATAATTAGGATTCGTAATCTCTCTAGATAAGTTTGTAATTGTTGAGTCGTTTGGCTTCAAAAAACATATACATTTCAAGTTTCTCAATTTGTCCCTTTCAAAATTTTCTAACCTATCCATCAAGTAGATTTCATTCTTCAATAGCTCTGACTGTGTAGTGAACATTGAAATGATTGATGACGTCTGGCTGTCCAGTAATAAGACCCTAATCTCCTTCTTTCTGGTAGAGTCGTTAGCGCTGTCATCATTGGCTAGTATCTGCTTAAGATACGTGTGAGCTATGTGGTATAAATTCATTGCTTAATTGTATTGCATTGCTGGTTTAGTAAACAAACAACAGAACAACAAATTATTAACAGCAACGTGTATGTAAAGCGTAAATCAGCGAATATAAATAAATTAAATTACGAGGTGCACACAACAACCCAACCTTGGAAAAAGCAACGAGGGCAGAGTAACAATAAACTGAAACTTTATAATTATTCACTCATCGGGACCCGTCTATTACATTATTCCTATACAAATACACCACAGCTTACGATTCCACTATCGTGTATCAGCACAGAACTAAAAGATTTGAAGGGGTATCAAAGACAATACATGATGTTAAATCATGTAAATGTACACCCAGTATTAACTAGAGGGAAATCATCAAGCTCTTTCAAGGAAGAAACGGGGACTGGAGCGCCTAAGAAGAAAGTAGTCAAGAAGTTCACAGCGGGAAAAGTGAGTAGAAACTCTTCGTATGGTAAGAATCTTAATAAGTTAACGAAAATCAAGTCTAATGACTCTGCAGGAAACGTCCCTATAAATGAGTCTGAAAGACCAAAATTTAATAGATCTAAATCAAGTGTTGAAGTTTATCTGAAGACCAACAAATCATCTACAAAATTAACAGGGTTGATTAATAACCAAAACAGAACGAAGAGTTTAACCAATTTGAAGACACTGACTACAAAATTACCGAAGAATAAAGTGATACTGGACTTGAAACAAATGGATTCGGACCACTCCGAAGATTCCGCTGGTGATGCTGGCGATTCAGGCGAAAAAGATAATGATGATGATGATGATGATGATGAGGCAGAAGAAGTTGACTCCTTTGATGATAACGAAAAAGTCGTTGATATCCAAAGTCCTACTGTACCATTGTATACACAAGAGCAAATACCTTTAGAGCAGCAACAACAGCTTGGACAACAATATAGCGACCCACCTGTTACAGATTCACAACATTTAGACCCAGAGCAGTCACTTAAGTCTCAATTATACAATGCCAATTTTCTCCTATCACAATCTACAGGACAAGAGAAGAATTTATATCAGAGCAGACAGGTACATCTCCGTAACCCAGCTGGCGATTCAGCTAGGCCATTGAATCTCAGACAGGAATCAGATCTTGGATATTTTGATAGTTTGCAAGATGCTGTGAAAAGGGTAGAGTTGGAGAAGTCCGGGTCATCGAATTCCATTTCTTCTACTGGTTCAAACTCAATGATATTTCAACAGTCAAATGTCAATTTAAAGATGCTATCGAGTCTCGGGCATTCAGTAACTAAACCTCTAACAACTCCGGCACCTCAGCATTTCAAGAGGCAAGAATCGTATCTTTCATTACAAAACAATAACTCACTAGCATATCAGTCTCAAAATGGCAGTAACCAAGACATAAACAATTTTGGTTCGTATTTATCAGGACAACAGCCGAATATGGAAACTAGAACACAACAGAAGTTGTGGCTTCAAAGAGAGAATTTGAATTCCTTACTAGACATGTCAGAGTCTAATAATTTACTTGTATCAAATGTTACTAGACTCGAGTATGAGAGGCTATCTCGAGAATTTTTGAATATTAGAAGGTATAGTAATCCAGTTATTGAGTCATTGGTGAAACTGTCTGAATCTAGTACACTAAATGTAAAAAAGAATAGGGAGATCAACGATCACCATGCATCCGATTTGTCGTCTAACCATGGCAAACCACCACATTCTTCAATTGGTTCAGAAGGAAGTTTTAAAGGAGATCTAGACGCTTTCAATGAAATTGTGGACACGCTATGGAAGAAGAATTGTAATGAGTTTAGTTACAATCCCAAGAAGAAGCAATTGAGATCCAGTCCGCATATTTCACAACAACAAGTACAACAACAGTTTCTTCAACAACAGCAGCAACAGCAGCAGCAGCATCAACAGCCTCAACACCAACAATACCAACAGCAACAGAAACAACATCAACACCAGCAGCCACAACAACAGCAGCAGCAACAACATCAACAACATCAACAACAGCAACAACAACTGAGCAACCCGAATATCTCGCAACAATCCTTACAACAGAACGAAACACATATGCGATATCAACCAACTACGAGAGCCCAGCAACAATATCTTAATAAGGGGACGTCGCTAAACATAGTCAATCTGCAAAATTAGACAAGACTTCGCCTTATGTATCTAATAATTCAACACCATATATAATATTTAGAAAGAGATCCTCTTTCATAGCTGAGTGCTAAATATATGGTAATATAAAATTGTTTAACAAGTGACAATTTTCGTCAATTTGACACATCAATCAGTGGAGTAAAAATTTAGTAATAAAAGCTATGTAGCAAAACTGTACAAATTTAGTATATATAACTGTTCATAAGACAAATGTGTCATATCTTCATATTTTCTTAATGCCTCTGTATAACTCAATCAGTTTGGGACTCTGAATCTTGAAAGTTGACCTTCCAGGTAGATTTTTTGTAAAGTACTCTCTAACTGTCCACTCGCCTTCAACTCCAAATATTTCTTATACAACTTCAAGGCAAAAAGAGCATCTTCAATCGAATCATGATTTCCAGTTTGAATATTATCATTGAACAACTGATAAACTAAAAACCTCAAACCTAATTTTCTTTTCTCTTTTTTTAAATAAAAGATCTCAGCGGTGTCTCTCACTTGTTGTGGTGGGATTTGAATATTTATTGTTCTGAAATCGCCCTTTAACGAGTGTCCGACAAACACACAACCTAAGTTCAACAACAACCACATTTTTCTATATGCAGTTTGTAAAGAGACAACTGTTCTTTTAGAGGTTTCAGGGTCCAAATCACCAGGAAAAATTCCTGAAAACGAAGTGATGTAATCATCTATTAAGGTCTCGTCAGTCTGTATGTAATCATCAATGAAAGCGGAGCCTTCCTTTGGACCATCACCTCGTAGAACAGAGACTCTAGCTAGCGACATCTTCTTTGGTCTAACCAATGTCCTAGAGCCATCGGCATTGAACTCGAATTCATCCGGAGACAATTGCACAAACTCAGCATCAATTGCCACTAAATACCCAGGTTGCGGTGCTTCTTCTTTTGTCAATAGCTCGTACTCGGCAATCTTGCCCTCTCTAGTGCCTCTTGAAAAGTGGTCCCTATATAGAATAGAAGAATCAATGGTAGACGTCCAATCATGATAGTTGAAGTTTGTATCGAGCTCAACATTTTGATAAATCACTATAACAGGTCTCCTCCACCAATGTGACACATTTAGCGCCTCCTCTTCTGAGATCACTGTGACTAAAAAGTCATTAAATAAATGCCATTTAGTACTTCCGTCATTCTCATCCTTGATCTTAACCATCGTCACTAAATGATTTACATTATCTCTTGAGGTTATTTGAGCCACATAACCCATTAATTCATACTTTTGCATATTGGTTGAACCACCAGCGACAACATTAGTTCTCAAAAGTGGTTTTCCTGAAGGTGATGTAGTTGCATAAAAACTCGAGACCAACCAACCGTTATAGTTTCTGATTTCATTCATTTGCTCATTACTAAGATCAAGGTTGAGGATCATAACCGGAGGTAAAACACCAATGTGTAATGCAGCATCGACAATATGACTATTCCCGCAATTATCACATAAGATACGATGCTGGATGACTTTGCTCATTGACGATTCAATTGAGTTCAATATAGTCAAGTCAAATCGTACAGAAGAATGGGGAACAGAGTCAATATCAATAGAATGGAATATCGAGGCACGTTTGTGATCTAAACCACAGTAAGCTGACGTTACAGTAGTTTCAATCAAAACACCACATATTGAATTCAAGCTGAACGACATATTTGAGTTGTACAAAGCTTTCTCATCCAACGCCAGTCTTTCCAAGAGAAATCGATTGAAGGTCTCAATCAATTTCCTTTGGCCATAGTCATCTTTCGACTTGCCGTCATTGTTAATCAATCCGAGTCTCTTTGATTCAGGTAATAAGGAGAATAGTCTTTGGAAATTTGTTGCAGCACAATGCCTTCCATGAGCTTTAACTAACATATCAAATAAGTATCCGAGTTCAGCAAGTACATAATCTTCGTACCTGACATCTTCTGCCAACGTTTTTACGACAAAATTAAAAATTGACGGAATGAATCTAAATAATTGCAATGTTGCATTCATGTAGGAATTTTCCACGTGAGTTTCTAAACCTGCATATATTGAATTGTTGTAGAAATCAAAATCAAAATCATCAACACCAAATTTACTGTACAAGATATCCACTTTCTTGAACGCATTGGGAACGTCACCATTATCAGAAGTGTAAATGAAGGCATTCTTCATTTTATCATGCTTCATCTTAACTTTGTCAATGTTTTCATCGTCATCATCATCACGTTCACTAATAAATTTGGGAAAATTAGAGTCGTCTTTCTGTTTCTGAATCAATATTGGTTCATGCTTCTGATACAAGTTTCCCGGTCCATATTTTTCTTTATTATATCTAGCTATCGTAAATCCTTCAATTGTTTTAGAACTTCTCAAAATTTCAGGGTCAATTTGCCGTGTCATGTTACCAGTTTCAAATTTTGTTTCAGGAAGCCAGGCTGAAAGTAGCATTGTGCTGTAATGTGGTAGTTTGATTGAGTTCAAAGGTGGGTAATCCGAGTCAATATTTAGTCTATTCTGCAGAGGTATTTGCTCGATGTCCATAGATGGGTATGGTAATGGGGTACTATAAACAACAAAGCTTGGAGACTTTATAAGTACTGGAATATTAGACCATAGATGCAAGTTTTGTAAGGCATCAGTGAATGCATAGCACTCCCCAGATGTAGACATATCGGCAAGTGCCAAAAAGCTTGTAATGTCAGCTTGATATAATTGAATATTACTAGGATTGAACATGTCGATGAAATTGATTTGGCCCATATTAGAAGCAACAACGGCAACATTAGGAAGTTTTGGATGTATATGTGCATGTGAAGCTCCCACTGGAAATGTGACGGGTGTCATTAAAGATAATTTCTTAAGGTCAAAAGTGTTGACTAGAGGATCAGCAACGTACTGATCTTGTCTCATTGAGTATCCTGTGGTAATCAGTGTGTTGTCTCTAATGTTCATCGTAGATATACTGGCAGAATGTGCTCTAAAGGTTTTCACAATTGTACCTAATCTTGAGTCCAGTATATCGACAGTCCCGTCAATTTTCCCAAGGACTACATACTTGAGATTAGTATCCATTACCAAGATATCACTATAATAGTTGATATGTCCAGACACTTTTCCATTTGTCAGATCAATCTTGATAATTTTGTTATTTAATAGTTGGGCTAAACCACCAACCAAAAGTTCGGTTTGAGTGTTTGAGGTGTATGACATACTTCCAAATCCATTGTTCGAATTATCATCTGATTTAATAGAAAATTTCGTTATTCCTTGACGAGTACCGAATCGGATCGAATCTGACGATAAGGAGACAATGCCTTTGTTATGGTTCAATATTTTAATAATTTGTGACTTGTGAGCTCTCACTGAAGAATATGGGGTCAACTTGACGCCATGGTACGAATAAAGATAACCCTCGGAATCTCCAACCCATATCAATTCATGTGAATCGTCGAATTTGATTGCAGTAATCATCCGGGAAGTTGCCGGGTGATTTTGCTGTAAAGAGGGCAAGTTTTTGGGCAGCTTCAGTGCTGATATTTCACAAATCTAGACACAAGTGTGTATTCAGCACATGTTTGTTAGTTAAGAACTCTTTTAATAAAATATGACATGCTTTGTAATTAAGAAGGTTCTGAGATATACATACTTCTCTCCAGCCCTCCATTTCTTTCTTTCTTTCGTTCTTTGTTTCAATTGCGTTTCGTTTCTAACTAAGAGACTGACTTAAAGAAGATATTAGCTGATAACACTATAGTCTAGACATGATATAGCAGCTTTCTTGTTCCTTGTTACAAACAGTGGTACACAAACAAACAAACAAGCACGACTACTGATATTCTGCCAGAATACAAACATGTTCACTAGAAGTTTGTTGAAAATTTTCTGTTTCTGGAGGCCATCTGAGAGGATTTGAGCATAAAGGAATTGACGATATCATTAGAAGATGTTGCTGGCTTCCACATTTTTATTATATAGAGCATCTGGAATTACATATCAAATCATCTGCTTATAAAATACTCAACACATATTTTCAGCTATGTTGTTCTCAAATTTCAAAATTGGGTTGCAAAAGTTCGCAAAACCTTCTTTATCTCCATTCACAACAAGCACATTACTAAATTCATTTGCCAGATCATATAAAGTGAGAACATCTGTGAAAAAGTTCTGCTCGCAGTGTTATATAGCTAGAAGAAAAGGAAGAGTTTATGTTTTATGTAAAGCTAACCCCAAGCATAAGCAAAGACAAGGGTGATTTTTAAAAAAAACGGAAGTATTACTGAGCGAATGACACGTGAAGAAGGAAGGTAGATGGATACATTGAGCGTTATACAAGAAGGATCATGAATATGCTGCTAGTTCAGAACATGACTTGGTTTATTACACGACAATTAAACAAGACTATATTTATTGTCTTGCTTTCTGTACATATTTATTAAGGTTTCTGCTATATTCAAACTAGGTTCTATGTATTATTTGTTTTTTACACATATCTATTTGTTTGTCTATTAGTTTGATTCGAAAAGAAAAATAATGCAAAAAAAAAGATTAAAACATTATGTGAAAAGCCTTGCTTTAAGTGAAGTGATAGTGAGCAATTCTGATGTAGTGTTTAAAGAATACGTTGACCAGAGCTATATATAGCATTGGTAAGACTTAAATGTTCCAAACAGAGAATCCTGAACCACCAACCAAAGCTAACTTGTCTCCATTAGCGGTCTCGACAATAGCTGCACAACCAGTGTCAGCCACAGTAGTGTACTCCTCTCTTAATTTTTTCAACTGATCATCTTTAATAGACCAAACTCTTAATATTTGGTCAACAGAGGTAACAAACACTCTAAATTCATCAACAAAGCAAACAGCCGTTATTGTAGAAGATGCTGCGTTGGACACAAATGAATTGACAGTCAGTTTTAATTCGTTCTCTTTATTATCTTCGGTTTGTAATAATTTGATGTTTGTCAACACCAGTGCGTTATCATCACCACCTAAAACAACTGATATCTCCTTATTAGAGATTTGTTTAACATCGAAAGCCTTGATTGATGACTGATGCAATTGCTGGTTCACTAACAGCTTGTCGAATTTAGTCACAGCAAATTGTTCGTCTCCCTTAGTCAATTCTAAGAAGTCGCCAAATTTGATGAAGTTGGTGGATAGATTCTCAGTGATGTCGTAAATGGACAAGTAACCATTAGTTGATCCTATCAAAACATAGACCTGATCCAACAGTTGAACGAATTTCACGTTCAATATGCAACAAGTTTGATAGCTACCATCGATTAATGGCTTGAATGTATTTTTTTCGTAGCTATAGTACCAAACACTAATATGGGAATCCGAGTAAACGTTAACTAACAAGAACCCTACCACAATGTTGTTTTCTTTAACTTCGATGGTATCAAAATCCATAATTCTTAAATCTGGATTAGCATTGACAGGTTTGATCGATCTTATCATGGTAATGAAATTCGTATCTAACAAATCAGAAGTAATTTTCCAAAGGTACAATTCTTCTCTTGCTGATGAACTCAAGACATATTCGTCATTGACGAAATGGACAGATTGTAAACCAGAACCATGTTGTCTTTGAGACCAATGTAACTTGAAATCACCGTTTGGATTGAGTGTAGATAACTTGATAGTTGTATCTTCTGATCCAGTAACCACTAATAACTCACCTTCTCTTTTAGACTTTGTCACAGCTATACTTCTCACTTCCCTGCCATGTAAACCTGTAGTCAAGAAGTTTCTAGTCAATGCTTGACCATTACTTTTCACCAGAATATCAGAAGATCTAGTATAAATAAATCTATGATTTAAGTTATTGCTGCCGTGTTGAAAACTATAATCAAATGACCACTGTCTGTGAGGACCACCACAAATTTCCCTCATGATTTCAAACTGCCTTGTTTCATTCCAGATGAAGAAACAATCTGATTTGAAACCATAGAGTATCAAATCACCAATCTTATCAAAAAACCCACCTTCTAAAAAACCTCTTTGAATTTTGTTGTCTTCTATAAAATTTAATTTCAACTGAGAGTCGAGTTTCAGAATGAAATAGTCACGGTCTCTTAAAGTAACCAAAATGATCAATTCTTTGTTGTTGTTGTTGTTGGCTTTTGAGCTAAGTAATGAAAGAGATGAGATGGTGTCACCTTTAGCAAATTTTCTCCAAACATGGAGTGGTTCATCAATTTGTTCTAAATCATACAATATAATGGTGGCAAACCTAGAACCAATAATTAGGTAATTATTAATATCATCAAATTCAACAGCAGTAGCGACTAACTTGTCCTTAGGTTTTGTTAAGTATGTAGTATTGATTAATTCCAAATCATGACTGAACTCTTTCAACACCAACTTCTCGGTCGGGTTCGGAGACTCTAACAACATCATGAGTCTACCGTTTGTTTCACAGGTTAAAGCGTTGTTAAGCCTAGTTAAGGAATCTTCCATGAAATCCACTCTCTTTACAAGGTGACAATCCGAATCAAACTTGAGCAGAATAATATCCCCGTCTTTGTTTTCAATACACACAATTCTTTGAGTTTTGAATCCATTGACAAGCGAAAAGTTAACAAATCTGGAATCTTCAAAAAGTAACTCCCACTGAGAGAATTCATTCTTGAGCAATAGTAACTTACCTTCTGAAGTAATTGACAAAAGGCCATCACCAAAATCAAAATACTCTTTCACGATTTCATCTTTGTCAAACTTGACGTTTGCCTCACTAGATATATCACCAAGTGACCATTTTTGATGCATGTACCCTGGTCTAGTTTCTTCACACAAATCATGAATCTTAATCCCACCATCTGCTCCGCCAGTGAAGCCCAATTTTAACTCGTCATTCACGCAACCACTCCACACATTTCTTCCCATGTGACAATCAAAGATATCCAGTTGTATTAGAACGGGATCATCTTTGGAGAATTGCCAGATTCTAGCGGTGCAATCTTCCGACGTACTGAACACTCTGAAGTTTCCTAAATCGGAATCAAATTGGTAGAAGTCCAAGTACCAGATTCTAGATCCATGGCCCCATCCTGTAGCTAACAGTTTACCTGTTTCCAAGCTCCACACTTTGATGGATCTGTCATCGGAGCAGCTGACTAAGTAGTCACCTTTCTTTGAAGCCTTGACTCCAAAGATGGAACCTAGGTGATCTGTTAGATTGTACAGTAGCTTAGATGAGTTCAGTTCCCAGATCAGTATACCATCCATGACAGTCCCTGAACACACAAGAATACTGTTTTCTAAAACTCTTATTGAACCAGAGTATAAGATAGACTTCTCCCCACAATTTTTCGTCTCTATAACTTTTCTAGATTCTACGTCTATAATAACAACAATGTTATGAGCAGTTAAACAGTATAATTTGGAAGCGTCCAGAGAAAATTCAGTATGCATTATCCAATCTCCAACGCTTAATTCAGATAGCTCGATGTTGACATTTTGCACATCTTTAAACGATGTGACACATAATGATCTTCCACCCCAGAATGATATCAATGGGTTTGGGTTATCTTGCAAAGTTGACGATATCGCTATACCATGGATCTTATTCTTCTTAAATATTTTTCTTTTAAAAAGGAAAGGTTCAGAAGCATCAATGTAATTACGTATTTTCAAAGTCGGACCTTCACCAGATAATAATATTTCATTGCTAAGAACCTGTAACGCGCAGATTGGACCAATGTGGTTTGAAGCACTAAGGGTTGTATTACTGTTTTCGGACATTTATTAGATATTCAAAATCTGTGTGTTTTTGCTAATATCAGATCTTTCGATAATGAGTACAGTTGCAGACTCGCAGAGCACTCTCCCTGAATTATTATTATTCCTCTGTTTGCTTACTGTACTTGGTTAGGGCTAACGTGTAATTCATGTCGCCAAAATTTTTCACTTTTATCAGAACAACAACAAAAAAAAAAAAAAAAAAAAAAAAAAAAAAAAAATAATTTAAACACCCATAAATTAAAAGAAAAATAAA